>JANTPZ010143858.1:0-97187 GCA_025593235.1 Vachellia pachyceras | reverse complement strand
TAACTGGTTGACGGGTCTGTCTAGTAATTTCTGGTTTATAGCGTGCGTAAACAGAATGGATGAATAATTTAGAAGTAGCGTCCAATTCATGGCATATATTTGCTTTGCCTCCAACATCATAATAACTGGGGCAACCAAACGCAGTGTGTAAAGCCTGTGATTGCAAGAGTCACCCTCACTCAGCAATTGCCAATTGGGATTCTTCCAAAATGGATTTGGTGCTTGAAAAAGAAATTGGAAGCCAAATGTGAGAAGAGAAACACAATGATATTTTCATAATGGATAAATTTTCAACATATTACAGCGTGGACTTTAGCCTAATGTCGAAAACACCCTCCAACATCCCTACAAATAGTTACACGAGGTTGCCCATATAAACAGACTTTTTTTTTTTGAAAAGTTAATTAAATGATATATTAATTATTTTTCTTTAAATTAATTTACTTAACTTATAAATCAATATAAAATATAATAATATACATATATTTCAGACTATAAGTCAACATATAATATAATAATATGCATATATTTCAGACTGTGTATTATAATTAAATAATTTAACTTTTTAGTGTTTCTAAAAAATTTGTGTATCTCTTGTATTAAAATCCAGAAGTATCCACAATACTTCCTATAATGAGATTGTTAGCTAGATGAAAGTTTACTTAATTGCCTAGTAAATATGGAGTATTAAACGATAAATCCCCCATTTACTAATTAATTGTAAAAGGAGACATCAATTATATAATTATCTTTCCATATTATACAACTAAACTTACATATTATATACAACTGAATTTACTGATATACAACTGAACTTTTATAAAGTTACAATAACACGTCCCAATCTCTAACTTACCGACAAGGGATCTATCCTCATTTCTCCCGAGGAAATATCAATCAAGGTAAAAAGATATTTACTGGAAAAATCAGCTTTAGAAACATTATTTTATCAAGAACCATGAGAGAATCTCGTGAAAAAGGACTAGGGAGAAGCATTGCTTAATCCAGGCACCACCCAGCCATTGGTGAACTTTTCCAGATCAAGACAGAACACGTTGCAGGTCCAACGTTCATACACTTGATTAAGAAAAAACAAGATAGACGTAAACCGAAATACAAAAAACGGCATAATGACAAGAAAAGGGAATCCAAACGGGCGGTAATTAAGCTTTTCCAAATAGAATGGTGGCAACTACAAAACCAAATCCTAATAAATAGCACTAGAGTATAGTCGCTTTTCTTCAACATCACAGAACTAAGTTCATTGTAAAAACCGAAAGGTCCACAATTTCTTAACTCTTGAAAAATTCAATCTATAGAAAACCTAAGCCTCTGTGATAGGAAACTCAAAGACGACATCTTTGCCTGACAGCTTCCTGTACACTGCAGAGAAAGTCTCAAGCTTGTACTCGGTGTTATTTCGCTCCTTAGGATCCAAGAAAACCTGTTCAGACAAGGACGGATGCAATTAAAATTGGCGTTAATATAAAAACAAGTTGCTCTATTCGCCTGGTTAACCATCACAACCTCAAATAGATGGCACAACGTCTACATGAATTAGCTTCTATTCACCCAAAAAAGATGGTACAGCATTGAATTTCCAAGACATCAAGTTATAGGATATTTATACAGTAGAATGTACATGCATGTTCATTAGCCTGGTTAAGTAGAGATCATCTACAAATATCGGTAGCTAATCCGATAAATGTAACATCAAAGATGATTATCAACAATGTTTTACCTTCATAATCTTGGATCCATCAACTCTATACCTAACACGCTTCCCAACAATCTCGGCAGGCAATACAACATCCTCCAGCATTGCTTCATGCACAGCAGTGAGTGTACGGCTTCGAGGACGTTGCACAGCAGAACCCTTCTTTGGAGGCCTCAATATCCTCCGGGTGGCAATCAAGACTACATCCTACAAGTTCAAGTAAACTTCAAAACACATGACAAAAATATTGCATAAAATGAAAACTGGTAGCTCAGCGTGAGCAATTTTTAGTGTCACTATACAAGCAGTCCATTTCCATTTTCCTTTTCACTTTTTATCCTTCAGAAAAAGGAGGAGTTCTTCAGTCACAAATAAATCCTTATGACAAAATACTCATGCATCAACAACTTGACCCAGAAGAAGTTTCAGCTGTTACTAAACGCCCCAGGCAACTTCGACTTATCAAGTAAACAGAACTGTTCCATGAGTTATAACCAAGGGTACAGGGGGAAGATCCAAAGGTTGGAACAGCATTCCCAATAAAAATAACATGTTTTCAGGTGCCTTTTTCCTTTTTCTTCTTTTTTCGGAGGGTTTGGGGGGTTTCGTGTGGGGCCAGGTCACAAGTTCATCAGAGAAGTTTCTAAAGTGATTCTTCAAAAATAAATATACCGTAGATTAACAACATATGGACACCAAATAAACAAGGGAAGCAAACTTATGAATTACAAGTTTATATCTTGCCACTCCATCAACAAGACATAAACCAAATGACTTGCTATTAGCAGTTAGTAATTGAAGAAATACCAATATCAAAGATTTCTCATGCTAATTTAACGTAAGGGTAATTAATCGGCTTAGTCCCTATTATTATTGACATTATTAATATTATTATTAAAAATGGCTGTCAAGACACTCATCAATTGCCAATGAGTCAACCCGCGACCAATTAATAGTCAATACACAAGATATTAAAGTCAGCATACCTTCCCACTGAATTTCTTCTCAAGCTCTCTGACAAGCCTAACATGAATCTTCTTGAAAGCCTTCCTTAATCTATAGGGAACATGAATAACCACAGCCTTGCGGTTTCCAGATACATCAATCTGACTGCACATCAAGACAAATGTCAGGCATCATTCACAAGATAGACAGACATCAAAAACCTTCAAAGAGGCAAGCATGCAATACACACTTACACAGCTGAATTTATGTATAGATCTTTCAAATCGCTTTTCAGCTCCTGGTTGGTATTTTCCAAATCAAAGAGTGCCTGCAACAACAGAATTAAAACCCAAACCAAAATTATATGTGGCACAAAAGAAACAAGGAAGATATAACGGGAAAAAAAACGAGAAACATATAGGCAGTTGTGGGTTTGCAGCAACAGAAGTATTATCTAATGTCAAAACCTGCCCAACTGATTCTTCAAACTCAGTTGGCTCTGCATTGTTATCTTTGTGGATTTTCTTCCTTGATGTGTACATCTTCACTACTCTAGTATAAGAACATGGAGGAAATGAATCAAAAGTCAGCTTTGGATATATTTAAAAAGAATAGATATCCAAAGAAACTAAGTTGAGAGTCAAAAATGCAAGTTCAATTTAAAACCCTTCATACAAGAGCATTGTCATTTAAATTAAAGATTACGAGCACTGAAGCCTATATAACAAATACTATGGTTTATAAAAAATATCAGAGACTTGTTCTTTTCTCTGGTCGCATCATCAATTCATTTGAGGATTGTAATGCAGCATAGAGCAAGGATTCAGGCTCACAATCATCATGACAGACAGCAGAAGAACAAAAGAAATTTTTGCAATACCATATTTCCCGATTCCTTCCGGATAAAAGGTAATTCAAGTCTTTGAATCTATTGAGAGAACAGAAATCGGGACAAAGAACAACAATTTACAAAAGCGTTGTAAAGCATACGCGTTTTCTGAAATACGTTTGTATGACTATAGTTTCTCCCAAAGCAATTCATTTACGAAACCAAACACGACCGTCGATCAAACATTCAAACCAGCCGCCGCACTATGTTGATTGCCACAAACAAATAAAAGAGAGAACGTTCCCCCAAATCCTCTATTGATTTTTATCAATTACTTTGCACAGTGCATCGAAGTTCAAACGTATTTCCTATTCATTTCTCACCTCGGAAAGAGGAAACCACCGGATAGATCCGCTGCCTCGGGTGAGACTCTCTGGTCAGGCTTCGCCAAGGTCAGTGAAAACCCTAGGGTTTGGGCTTGTACTTCAATTATATAAGTATGAATAAACGCCCAGGATTGCCTTATGCACACGTGGACGTGTGATATTTAACAATAGCTGTAATCATTCTTTTTTCCCGAAAAAAATGATAGCTACAATATACAAAGTGTATCTATTTATTATTTTGAGAGGAATTTTAAAATAAGTATGTGAAAGAAATTTTATTTCAACTTTTGTGTAATGTGATTTGAATATGAAAAATAAACAAAACAAAATTGGATGTAAAAAGAGTATGGTATCAAAAATAAAATTCAAAATAGCCCCAAAATGTAATGGCGTTAATTCCTCTTAATTATTATTAAGTCACTGCCTTAAATGCTGAATGTTTCATCTAGGTGGAATGTATTGCCTAATCAAACATCTGACGTGGCAGGCATGAGAGTTAAGGCGCGACCATAAGAGCATCAACATTATCATCTCCCTTCCATTGCGCTCTTCTCTTCCCATAAAAAAACGTAAATCAAGTGTGCCAACCTTTATCCTGATGGGATGTGGATTGAAACTTATGGAAGGACAGAACAAAGCTTTCCAAGCAAAGTTGGCTTTCCAACTAATGAATAAACATAATCAACTGTGGGTGTAAATAGGGCTGAGCAAACAACTCGGAACCCAGTGAATCCGTCCGAGCCCGATGTGCATTTGGCCTGTTTGGGTTCGCTCGAAAAGCAGCCCAGAACGAGCGGGCTAGTAGGATAAACGGGACGGGGCACGGGCAAGGCCTCAAGCTGTCGTCCCCGCCCGTTTATTTTTTATAATTTTTTATGTATCATTATTTTTATATATTATATTTGATCCCAAATCCTAAAACTTCTGTGCTCGATTCCCTGCTTGTCCCAATTGAACCATTTGCTTTTTATATTCCTATCTTCAATTGATGATACCATTTTTTTAGGTTTTATATAATTCAATATTTCATTTATTATTGACTCTTTAATAGAACCTTGCAAACTATTTGTGTCGACTTTTCTAGAGATGTTTTGTATGGATTTTTATGTCATGCAAATACATCGAAGAGTTACAATTCTGTAGAAAATCGGGTGCATTACGTTGGGAGCACAATACGAGCAGACGTTAATCCAAATTTGTGTTACCTAGCGCAAATAATCAAAAGGTATAGAATTATAGTTATCCCTTTAACACATTTAGCCTAATTGGTAATAATTAACTTGTTTTGCTAACTTCATTTTCATGTATATGTGCTGTTGTAGTCATCATTTGAGTCTCTGTGTTGTCTGCCCCTTCCTGAATACTGTGTATTGGTTCGATCCTTTGCCTGGCAGAAAAGCAGGGAAAGAACAAAAATACGTTTTTGATACGTAAGTTTTTCTATTTCTAAATTATTGCTTTTAACGATGTTTAAACATGTTTTTTTTCATATGTAACTATTGTCAATTCAATCGCAGCGCACTCAAGACATACCGAATAATGGGCGGTAAACGTGACGGTAGAAATAACAACACACAGTGATTTTATCCAAAAGTAAGTACTTTGACTTTAAGTTCTTTCATTGAAAGTCGTTTTATCCCTTTATACTTTTCGACAATATGTTTTTTTACCTTTAATGCCCTCGACAATCAGGTAATACTGAGTGCGGGTGTTATATCATCAGTTACATGTATAGTATCATTCATAGCGGATTGACTAGAGATTTGGAAGAGGTAATATGTAATCTATCAAATATTGATGAGTTAATTGTTTAGTTTGATAAATTAGCATTGTTCTAATAATTGTTTTTCAATTTGTAGGTTTTTGATAATGACGATGCTTACATTGCTGATGACATTGATTTGATATGAGATTTGTTGGCCAAACGCCTTCTTAATTTGTAGATAATGCTTATTACTTCAAGGTGAATATATATAGTTTCAACTCTTTATGTCGACTTGTATAGGGTGAACTAGATATATGAATTGTGTTACTCTGCCACACACAGTAAATGACAATGACTTTTGTATTTCGATGCAAAAATAACTTGGCTTAGATAGATATACACGTCTAACCCTGCTAGGTGTTTATTATGTCTGTAATTGATCTGGTGTAAAAATGTAACTGTAAGTTGAATCAGTTGGGGCTAATAAAATAGAAAAGATTTTTTAAAAAAAAAGAACATATGGCGCCCTATGGTGTAAGAGGGCGCTGTAGGGATAACCTACGGCGCCCTATATTGGGGTAAAGGGCGCCGTAGGTCAGACCTACGACGCCCTATATAGGGATAAAAGGCACCGTAGGTTAGACCTACGGCGCCCTTTCTTACAATATAGGGCGTCGTATGTCATCCCTACGTCGCCCTGTTTTTAGTATAGGGCGTTATAGGTCTGATCTATGGCGCCCTTTACCCAATATATGGCGCCATAGGTTTGATCTACGGCGTCTCTCCTAAAATAGGGCGCCGTAGGCCATAACTTACTACGCCCCTCACATTTACGCGCCCCAAGAAAGGGCGCCTATTGGGTTAAAAATAGGGCGTAAAAAGTACCTTTTGTAGTAGTGAATCTATTATAGAGGCATGTAACATAACTAATCAAATGACCTCTAAAAAGGCCCAGGTACATGATAATATGATGAGATTATAATAAATTGTGTCACTACGAGCAAGATATGAATTCAGAAAGATATTGTCGTTGATGATACATTTTCATGCAATATTGCTATTGAAATAATAAATGAGGATCTTGAACCTAAATATATCGAAGAATGTCAACATAGACAAGATTGACCAATATGAAAAGAAGCAATTCAATCATAATTAAATTCACTATTTAGACATCAAGTTTTTGGACCTGTTGTCCAAATACCTACAGGAGTAAAGCCTATAAGGTATATGTGAACTTTTGTGCAAAAAAGAAATAAGAAAAATGAAGTCGTGAGGTATAAAGCATGACTCGTAGCATAAGGTTTTTCACAAAAACTAGGAATAGATTATGAGGAGACTTATTCTCTTGTGATGGATACAACTACTTTCAAATATTTAATTAATCTGGTAGTGCATCAAAAACTTGACATGCATTTAATAGATATTGTTATAGCATACCTATATGGATCATTGGATAGTGAAATTTATATGAAAATTTCTAAAGGCTTCAAATTGCCAACAAGTTATGAAGATTCACATGAAAATTATGCGATACACATGCAAAAGTCCCTGTATGGGTTGAAACAGTCCAAATGAATATGGTATAATCGTCTTAATGACTTTTGATAAAAGAAGGACATCAAAATGATTCCTTATGCCCTTGTGTCTTTATTAAAAGGGATGGATCAGGGTTTGACGTAATTGTAGTTTATGTTGATGACTTGAATATTATTAGCACTCCTTAAGAGCTTCAAAAAGCGATTGCATGTTAAAAGAAAGAATTCGAAATGAAAGATCTCATAAAGACGAAATTTTGTTTTGATTTACAAATGGAGCATTTAACCAATGGGATATTTCTTTATCAATCAAATTATATTGATAAAATTTAAAAATATGGATAAAGCACATCCATTGACTACACCAATGGTTGTAAGATCACTTGATATAAAAAAAGATCCTTTTCACCCTCAAGAAAAGAATGAAGAACTACTTGGTCCAGAAATACCATATCTTAGTGCCATAGGTACACTAATGTATCTTACTAATTCAACTCGACTAAATATTGCATTTACTGTTAACTTGTTAGCAAGATTTAGTTCTTCCCCAACTGGAAGGCATTGGAATGGAGTTAAGCATATACTTTGATATCACGTAGGGACAACAAATATGTGATTATTTTATTCTAATGAATTTGTGTCACATTTGATTAGTTATGCAGATGCAAGATTCTTATCAAATGTATATAAAGCTATATCTCTAACTGGATATTTATTTACATATGGAGATACAGCTAAATCATGTCATTCAACAAAACAATCTTTAGCCGCCACATCAGCAAATCATGCAGAAATTATTGTAGCACATGAGGCAAGTCGAGAATGTGTTTGACTAAGATCATTAATTCTTTATATCAAGAAGATGTGTGGTTTCTTAGAACAAGATATTCCAACAATTTTTTATGAAGATAATACAACATGCATAACTCGAATGAAGGGAGGATATATCAAAGGGGATAGAACAAAACATATTTCCCCTAAACTATTTTTCACTCATGATCTTGTGAAGAAAGGTGAAATAGATATTCAACAAATTAGTAAAGCAACAATCTTGCAGATTTATTTACTACGTCTCTTCTAGGTGCAACATTTCAAAAGCTTGTCTATGGCATCGATCTTCGCAGACTCAAAGATCTCATGTGATGTCATCATAAGGGGGAGTCGATACATACTGTACTCTTTTTCCCTTATCTAGATTTTGTCATATTGGGTTTTCCTATAAAATTTTTTAATGAGGCAACATTGGATAGTGTATCAATGAATTATGTACTCTTTTTTAACTGGGTATTGTCTCACAAGGTTTTCCCAGTTAAAGTTTTTAATGAGGTATATTCATAATAGAAATCCAAGGGGAAGTGTTATAAATATATTAAAAGAGTATATGTCCATAGACTCTTAACTTTCTAAGCTAAAAATAATATACATGAATTGTTATTGAGAAACTAAATAGTAATTCAATGTACAAAAAGTCACAATGTATGTAGAAAGAGTCACAATGCATATTCATCTATATTGACTGTACTATTAATTGTTCATGACCCTTGGAGGTCACTCTTAAAGGTCTATAAATAGGGATTTGTACATGGCATTCACAACATCCAAAAAGTGAATAGAATTCCTCTCCAAGTCTCTCTTCTTTTTGTCTACTTACATTTAATTTTCAACATATATGACTATTATCTACATATTTACCTTGTAAATGCAAATCACGTTGAAAAAGTAGTTTTCACTATTGATCCAAACGGACACATTGTTATGAAGCTACACCAACTACCCAATGTTATTCCAAGATATTAAAATAAATAATATCTCTCTAGAGATCTGGCTAATCTCATTATCTATGAGATTGTTTGAAATATCTTATTTCCCAGAAACCTTAACTCTAAGAGCTCTTGATTTGTGATCCAAGGTAGCACTATACCTCCAGCTCACAAAATAAAAGCCAGTTAATTTTTTTTGGAGATTAAGAAAACTAAATAAATTAATTTAATTTATCTATTAGATTTTTTAAATATCTTATTTTAAAACTATTTACCCTATTATAAACTGATATATGAAATATTATAGAAAAATAAATACTTTTAAGTAATTTATGTTTGTTTTTAATCTTATAAAAAAGTCAATTAACTCCTATACTAAAGTTAAGAAGAAGTATTTTGGAAAGGAGATAAAAAATAATTAAAATATTATTCCGATACCAAAAAATGACATATATTGTAATCTATGGAGATAAGATATGTAAGTCGTCGTACAAATTAATATCGCGTATCAGTAACCAAATCAGGCTTCAAATGGAAACAAAAACTGACCCATATTATAAATTTGACCCAAAACAATTAATAAATCTTATTTAGGGTAAATTTTGCACAAAGGGAAAGGGGACGCAATAGCCACTTGGGATTCATCATTCTCATCTTTTCTCTCTATTCTCTCAACCATAAACCCTAGCCACCACTCTCGTCTTCACTTCTAGACCATAATGCATCTGTTTTCTTCCTTGGAGGATGTTGAGCTAGATTGCATGAGTAGCTAAACATCTTCCTTCCTCTTGGAGATGGAGAAGGGCTTGAGTTCATGGAGCTAAAAGTGGAGTATTAGTTTTAATATGTATTCTAATTATAGATTACATAGTTGTTGAGTTAGGACTTGTAATTTGTACTTGGATACTTGGTTACGGTTGTAATAAAACATGGATTCCTTGTGTAATGAACCACTTTTTGTTTAACTTGATAGTATGAAGTATCATTTCTATCTATTCAATGTAACCTTTGTTATTATCTCTAATCTTCCTAATTGTGCTTGATATTTGAGTTGATGATGTTTGCATTGGATTTTCCATTGAGCATTTCATTGCACACACTAAGTATTTAAACAACAGCTCATTGAATGAGATGTTGGGGGTTTTTTATCAAGAAACTTAGTGCATTTCTATTATTCTACATCATTATTTTGAACCATAATAGCATGAACTATCTCCAAGAGGACCTTATCATTAAAAGAATTTACATTCATCATTTGGTTTTCTGCATTCCCATAAAATCCAAAAACATTTTACAATTTTGCATTTCCTTAGTCATTTTCAATTCAAGTTTTGCAAACAACAACCCTTCAAATCATTTCAACATTTGTAGTACATAAGCTAATCGAAATCTATTACGCCTAAGGCTCCGATTTTGAGAATGACCCTGGGGTTGCACCCTATAGTGCAATCCTTAGAAATCACAACTGTTTTTGACCCATTCCAAGGCATTCAACAATGACTAGAATCTTGGTTTTGAAAGTGGGACTATGCGTGAGTCGGGTCAACAAATGGAGCCTAACACTTGGTTTAGGCTAGCTTGTGTCATTTCTTATTTGTTTTTGCATCTTTAGGTTGTTTTGTTTGATAATTATCCATAGTGTAGGTTTACATTTTGCATACCATAACATAACATTTTCTGGAAATACAAACAAACATACTGATTTTCTTTGAGTTTTGTGCTTTCTGCATCTAATATCGAGTTTTCACTGCGGCCAATCATAACTTTCGCCATGGCCAATTATGTTTTCAAGTAAGAAATAACTCTCGGGTGTAGTTCACCGGGACTAATTTTATATTTCACCGCGACATAACTTTTATTTTGTGCAGCTCAACACTCTTAGGCCTGTTTCACCACGACGAACTTTAAATTTCACCATGGCCAACTTTCAATTTCTGAACTTTTCTTTACATTCCACTTCTTTCTTTTCCAATACATACATATCATACACACCATACACACACACAATTGCATCCACTCATGTCATCTTTTTACTTGAGTTGTGTGTTGCAAGTTAATTTGGATTCCCTCTTCTTTGGGTTATCTTATATGCCCAAAAAGACCAAACTCTTACCTTACGATCATGAGATTAAGAAAATCTTGAGAAAAGCACGTAAGGAACAGAGAGACAAAGGGAATTGCAGGATAGTTAGGGAAGAAGGACCTACTTTAGGAGAACTGTAACATCCTAAAATTAAATCTATTTTAAAACTGTCATTAGAAAATATTTATTTTATGATAATTGAAATTTATTATTATATTATTTAAGTAAGATAGATTTACTTAAATATAATTTTTTAAATTTAAAATAAATTATTAAGAAAATAATTAGAAAAGGGGTCATTTTGTTATGTTTTAATCTTTTGGGTCAAAATGTGTAATTTTCACCAAAAGGTTTATTTAAACCTGCCAGAGGAGATAAGTTCTACATTTTCACATTTTCACTATTCATCTATCTCAGTTTCGTTCCGTATGCCATTGTTACCATTTATAGCTTATTTTGGTAAGCAAAACTACCTCTAATCACTATACTTCCTTTATAAAAGTTGTTCTAATGAATTTTTCTCTTTCATATGGTAGTAATTTTGTTCAGATTGGACAAAATTTTTAGATTTAGGGTTTTGAGAAGTTTTGAGTTTTGACAATATAAGAGTATAAGAATGTAGATGGATGTTAATGGGTAGTTTTGATCTGTTTATATTTTTGATTTGGTCATTTTATTATTTTATAACAATTTTTATTTCAATTAGACCCAATATTGCTATTTCTGATTATTTATCTAATTAAAATCATATTAAACAATTTATTTTGGATGTTGGGGGTGCTATTAATAATTTAATTGGTTTACTTTTGTTATAGGTTGATTCGAGAATTTTAAATAATTTTTTTGATAATATGTTTATTTTTGGGGTATATAAGATATTTGTACCAATTGAGTTTGAGTTTTATAATTTATTTTAGTTCATTAGAGCCTATAATAATTTTTAAACGGATGAGATTCGAAGTTGGTGATGAAATATGTATATTAGGAATTCTTGGTGAAATTGGTGTATATTTGGATACATTGAGAAAATATAAATATTTTTAGTAATTATATTGGATGAGACATGATTTATGAACGAAATAAAATTGGGATTTTAATAAGTGTTTGAGGATATTTGATTTATGTGATATTTGAGGATTTAAAGATAACAATTTTTTTGGATTTTTGGTATATTGTTTATAATTTTAAAGAGTGAAATAGAACTATTAGTTCATAGAAAGGAGATTGAGATAAAGAATTTGAATTATGGTTCTAGGTGGACAATTGTTGGAGAACTTAAAATTTGGAGAGAAAATGAGTTTTATTTAAACATATATACTTGTTTTATTAACATTATATTAATGTACGATTTAATCAATTGTGTAGATTAATTGTGTTTGGTGACTTGAGATTTGGGGTTGGCTTATTGTGGTATTGCATATTTGCTTACGCGTGAGGTAACCACTTTTAATTTATTTTATAAGTTTGTCATGGGTTGTAAGATGTTTTGGAAAACATCTTTTGAACTGTAAGTGTTATCTTTATTTAAAATTACTTATGGTGATTAATTTGTGAAATTAACATGAAGTTACCTTTGGAAACTAAGCTCTGTATGTGTATGAATCATTGGTGAAGCGAATTATATTTTGATCATGATTTATATTAATGACTCTTTATATCATGTGATATTTCATTATAATTTAGAACGTGATGGAAAATGAGAATATATATATATATATTATGGAAGGATAATAACTATATTATTGGGGCTTTGATTGTGATGAAGTCTGGAGGTGATATACTTGATAAAATCTTAAAGTCCATGGCAATAGTCCCACTACTGATTATAGTGGTTGACATTATATTAGACCTTTCAAGTCTTGGATCTAGTTGTGGGTGGCTTTAGAAATGGTCAATTCTTGTAAGTCTTGGAGCCAGTTGTGGCCGACCATAGAGAGGATGACACCTTCCAGTCTTGGACCCAGTTGTGGGCGGCTGAGAGGGGGCTCATTAACCTTATATTGATGGTTGACCCTGGCCAAGTCTTTAATCATTATATGTTAGCGTCCACGTCAGGTGATACAAGGAGGAGTTTGGCAGAGGGAATTGTGTATAATTGTGTGGTTTTGTGTTAGTATGCATTTGGTTACTAGTTTATTCAAATAGAACTTTGTTATCCTCCCAACTTCTGTATCTAGAGTATGTTATTACGTTTGATATCTATTTGATGATCAAGTACTCTTTTTATTTATAAATGTTATCAATATATTTTTAATGAACTTATCCTTGCTTCACCTCTTATAACCCTACCTGAATATTTGATAAATTATCTGTTGGTTACTGGGACTTTATGCCTCATCCCATGGTTTCAACATTTTCAGGAAAGGGCCTTAGTGCTAGTAGACTGGAAGGAAAAGAATTAGAGGCATAGTATTGTGTCAACCTATTGTAGGGCCTCCTCTTTTGAGACGTTTATGTGGAAGATGAATATATTGCCATAAATTTAGGTTGTGCATACTCTTCATATTATTTTTCTTATTCTTGGATGTGAATGTATCGTTGCTAATATGCTAATGTTACTTTATGAATTGAGTATATGTGACCCTAATGAGGGTATTTTGATAGTCATTGCTTCCTTACATAGGAATTTCCAATGTGGATAATATAGTTAATGTTCGAATGCCATTTAATCTGAATTGTGATGATAGAGTATCAAATTTATTTCTTAATTGATTTAAAGGGGGAGGTTCTTATGAGGATTATGAATGTGGATGTTTCAAGAACCTAGTTTTGTAGAAATAGACAGCAAAGTGAATCCTATAACGGAAAGATCCATGGCTGAAGTTCCCCAATTGGTTATTCCAATAGTTGTAATGGAGGAAATGGTGAAGGAAAGTGTATAGGGGAGAACAATATAAATAATAGAAGGAGAACAATTAGGGAGGTCACAACTTCTAATGTGAATTATGATCCATTTACTGCTGCTTTTCCTAATTATGACATGAACTTTGAAATCGAAGGATTGCTTGTTAACTCTTTGTCTAAATTCCATGGCTTGACAGGGGAAAACCCCTACATACACCTACAATCACTATCGATGATTTGTCAAAGCATGAAACCGGTAGGAGCTTCTCTTGATCAAGTGTTATGAAAGGTGTTTCATCTTTTGTTGGAAGGAAAGGCAAGGGAGTGGTTCATGAGCCTTCCTAGGCATGTGGTAAACGCATATCAGAGCTGGGAAATTTGAGGAAAGCTTTCTTGGAAAAGTATTATCCAATGTCAAGAACTTCGTCTATGAGGAATGAAATTTATTCAGCTAGATAAGAGTTTGATGAGTCCCTATACAACTATTGGAATTGTTTTCAAGATCTCTTATCTAGATGTCCTCATCACCAAATCCCAAATGAACAGCTAGTTCAATACTTTTATGATAGATTGGAGAGTCAAAAGAAAGGGATTTTGGATGCAACCTCAACAGGTTCACCGATTGACCTCACTGCTGAAGAGGCTTGGGAATTGATAAAGAAGATGGCCTTGAATCACCAGCAATACAGTGTGAGAGATACTAGAGTAGTCAATGAGTTAGGTACTTTAACTGCACACAATAGAAGAATGGACACTCTAGAGTCTAAGGTTGACTCTTTAGAAAATAGGGTAACATCTCAACTATCTCTCCTCACTACTGAGCTGAAAAATATGAACGTGAGTAGACCACAAACTATATGGATCTTGCTGCAACAAGTTGTGAGACTTGTAGTTTTGTTATGCACATCTCAAGTGTTTGCCCCAGTAGATATGAAGATGTCTCAACTATGTATCAAGGGGTCCCGAACAAAACATGGATTCCTTATGTAATGAACTACTCTTTGTTTAACTTGATAGTATGAAGTATCATTTCTATCTATTCAATGCAACCTTTGTTATTCTCTCTTATCTTCCTAGTTGTGCTTGATATTTGAGTTGATGATGTTTGCATTGGATTTTCCATTGAGCATTTCATTGCACACACACTAAGTGTTTTCAAAGGGTCTCATGGAATGGAGTTCATTGCATGAGATTTCTGACCCAGTGAGTTGTTGGGAGTTTTTTTATCAAGAAACTTAGTGCATTTCTATTACTCCACCTCATTATTTTGAACCATGATAGCCTGAACTATTTCCAAGAGGACCTTATCATTAAAAGAATTTACATTTATCAATTGGTTTTCTGCATTCCCATAAAATCGAAAAACATTTTACAATTTTGTATTTCTTTAGTTATTTTCAATTCAAGTTTTGCAAACAACAACCTTTCAAATCATTTCAACATTTGTAGTACATAAGCTAATCGAAATCAATTGTGCATAAGGCTCCGATTTTGAGAACGACCCTGCGGTTGAACCCTATAATGCAATCCTTGGAAATTACAACTATTTTTGACCCATTCCAAGGCATTTGACAATGACTAGAATCTTGGTTTTAAAAGTGGGACTATGCGTGTAATATCCATATATTCCTGTGAGTGGAAATAGAGGGTAAGCCGATAAATTATGTGATGATTCAATGCCATGGATGTGAAAACATAAAAAGGAAAATGCCTATAGACAAGAAAGATCATGATTGACTAAGTCCCTAGTCTTAAGCATTTTAAGTAAGAATGACCCAAGGGCAAAATAGTCATTTGGTCTAAATTTCAAGGGTAAAATGGTCTAGGGCATAAAAAGTCATCAAATAATAAGGACATTTTGGTAATTTGGTCAAAAATCAACTAAAAAGTCAAAGTCAACCAAAAAGTCAAAGTTGGTCAAAAATAATCAAGGGTAAAGATGGAATTAAGAAAGAGTAGAAAAAGTGATGGCATTTTGGTAATTAAGAAAAAAAATAAGAAGGTAGTGGCATTTTTGTAAATAAGTGGAAAGTAAGACAAGGCAATGGCATTTTCATAGCTAAAGGATTTTGGAGTTAAAGACGACTGAGAACAAATTATTTGAGGTAGCAAGAGTTCTCAAATGCCGGAGACCCAAACTTAGAAAAGTTTAGTTGAGTCATAAAGTATTTAATAGAATTATTACCCAGTATTTGGTGCGGCAATTTTGTAGTATGGAGAACAACAGTGTTCGAAATCCCTAAAAAAGTATTTTCTTAGAAAATTAATTATGGACAATTCATGAAGAATTTTGATAAACGGAAAAGAGCTGAAGTATCAAGGAAAAATATAGAATTTTTCCATGTCCGATGTTACACGCAAATCGAGGAATCCTGACGAGTTACGAGAAAATTTGGAGATGCTTTAGCACGACGCCACCTAGGAAAGGAGTCCTAGGGAATGGCGCCACATGAGAGAAAAATTTCCGGAAAAGTAAAAAGATAGTTACCCGAGTAAAGATTACTTTACCAAAATGCGTGTCACCGGATCAAGTAACCGGACGGGCAGAGGCCTAGTCAGTCCAACCAGACCAGCAAGGGAAGTCTGTAAAGCACTTTTCACCTAGCAATCCCATGAGGAAGAGTGGCACAATCTCCATCAAGTATTTCCAAACTTGGCCACCAAGAATTATTCTTAGCCACACAATTTGCAAGAAGCAATTTTTAAACTAGAAAGCTCTCTTTCTCTCCCTCACTTGGACGTCCACTTCTCTCTCTCTCTTTAGGTCAGATTTTTCTCTCCCTTCTCTCTAGCCAAGAAGCCATTTTCAAGCAAGAAAGAAGAGCACCAAGCTTCCATAACACAAGGTAAGGAGTTCTAGCAACCAAATCTCCATCTTTTCTTGAGTCTTGCAATCTCTACTACCTTTCTCTTAAGTTATTTTCTTGAATGAGCCTCTCTTTTGGGAAGATGATGGCTAGGATTTCAAGAGTTTAAACTAGAAAAGAGAAGGTTTTAAAGGTGGTAAATGCTTGCAAGTTCTTTCTAGAGTAGTAAAAGCTATGTTGTTGGTTGGTTGCTTGAGTTGTTGTAAAAATTATGGGAAGCTCCATATTATGAGGAGGTGCTGCCCAAATTTCATTTGGCCTAAGAGGAGGTGTATTTGAGTTGATCAATGTTAAGAAAAGGGGTTTTGGTAGCAAGAAAACATATGGTTACAAGAACAAAGTTTGAAAGACCCATTTTCCCCCTTTTGTTGCTGTTTTCGGCCAAGCCAAGAAAAAAATAGAAGGGCTATGATTTTGGGTATTTTGATGGTTCCATTGGCTTTAAAATGACATTTTGTGTAGGGTAAAGCTAAGAGATGGATTTTAGAAGCCTTAAGGGCCATAAAAATCAAGTCTTAAACTTGTAAGACTCTTAGAAAACCAAAAGGGGGTTTTGTGCGTTTTTGCAAGTTTTATTGCATCTTGATGATAGCATGTTTATATGGATGTTATGCCATGATTTTTAGGGTTTTAAGATCTCCAAGAGCATCTTTGAAAGAGATCCAAGAACACTTTGAAGTTGGGTAAAGAAAAGCAAAGTAAAGGTAGCAAGATTACTAATCTCCTCTTATGTTTAAGAAAATGAGTTGTGAATGTTCCATGAACTTTTATGATGATTAAAGTGCATGATTTATGCATGATATGTGACTTTTATGCTATGTCCATATGCATGATAAAGTGTAGTTTGATGTGTCACATGTTTATATGATCATACACATGCATCAAAGTTATGTATGCACATTCACAATATTTGGTTATGTAGTTTTGCTGTTGGGATTCCCAAATCTCATTCCCCCCAACTAACCATGTAGGTGCAAGCTCAAGCAAGGGTAAGTAAAAGATTATTGATACATGAAGAAGTTGCTCTTACTTGCTTGGTTTTATGTAAATGTTTGAGTTGCTAACTCTCTTGAAGTTGTTGTTAAGATTGTAACCCTAAATCTCTACAAGAAGTACCATGTGAATGGATGATTATACATGCATGAAAATAGGCTAAAACTAACAAGGAATGGTAAAGGAATAATCATGCATGTTAGAGGTGGCTTAAGAAAAATTGGTTTTCAAAGTTGAAGGGTTCCAAAGGCCCTGAAAAACGAGTCTATTTCACGTGGGATTTAAAAATAGCAAACAAGCTCCAAATAAGCTGAAACTTTCCAGTCTAAAACTTCACATCCTGAGCTTTAAAATGATATAAAGTTTTCGAAATTTGGATATGTATTTTGAGAGATATGATTTTCCAAAGTTAAAGAGAAAAACTGGAAAAACTGGAAGTGACCATTGGAACAGTAAACGGTTTTAGAATAAACTGATTCAAATGGGCACGTTTTTGGGCCAATGAGTATTTTTACCTTATAGATCACTTAATAAGATAAATTTAGAAATTGGAACCGCTCCATTTCAATGTTTCTAGAATTAATTATGATTTTTCAAAGTTGGGACAGAAATCTAGAAAATGCCCTATGAACAGTAACAACATTTTCTACGTTTTTGAAAATTTCAAGTTCACAATTTTGGACAATATTTGATATCTAAGGCCAAAGAGTGGTTTAAAAGTAATCTAATATAAGTATATAGGGTAAAATAGGAAGTGTTACAATGTGCGAGTCGGGTCAACCCCCCCTAAGGACTGCAATTCAAGAATGTCCACCTGATTGTACCCGATTCACAACAAGAATTACAGATATTATGTCTAATCTTGAACAAAAATACTATACATCTGATCATATTTGAGACTGGTTACGATGATGACAAATTGATGTGTTCTGATGAGAAATTGTCATCTAAAGATGTTGAGAATTAGCGAGTCAGAGTGATTATTCGCTTAAGTTTATGATTAGAAGAAGGGTTTCAGCTATTAGAGACCATCCTGATCTTTTATATGGTCCTTGTAAGTTTCAGAGTTTAACACCTAATAATAAAGATGTTGATAATGATACTACGACGCCAAAGGGTCTTATATGTTTGAAGAGATTTTCTACAAAGGGAAACTTGATTGATTCAGATCAAGATGTTCAATTATCAAGTCACAAGACTTTCACTTGAAGATGAGTTTTAGCCACTAAATACTATCTTCTTTAGTGTGGATCCAATGTTGAAAGCTGATTTTTCATAATTATTGGGTTTCACTTGGGAGGATAATGTCTATATTAATCTTCCTCTCCACATAATGATTGGATATTGTCATACTTTCTAAATATCAATTTTTTCAGCCACACTTTTTTCTTCGTTGAAGATGTTTTTCACAATTATAATGCCACTTATAATTGATCTCAGATTCCATCTAAAAAATAATCCGTCCTCACCGTCTGTTAAAATTTTATTTAAATCCCTTTTGAATTTTGATATGAAATTTTTTCCCCCTAAATTCACCTTTACTTTTGTTTGATAAAAAGGAGATAACTAGATAAAGATATACACATACTTAGCTTGACATGTGTGAACAATTAAGATTTTGGGTGAGCACCAAATAATCCAGAGATGAGCATCTAACTTATATACCCAGAAAAATAAGATACTATAATTTATAAATAGATCAAATATATGATAAGAAACGGTTGACGTTAAACATTAACATTATTTAATACTTGTCTGAGAACCCTTAAAAACACTTAAATAAGTATTTTTAAGTAGGTTGAGATAAAACTCAACACATTTTTACCTGGAACTGCCAATCGGTACGAGGCTTTCTACGTAATTTAAAATCCAAACCCTATATTTACAAGTTGGGATAACATGCCTCTCGAATTCACCAGTAGCGAGATTGCAGAAAACAATCGCTTCATCATCATCCATTCCATCTTCTTCTTCACCACTTAGCCTTTGAGATAGCAAATCAAGTAGGCAAACAATTTTGTTTCTCCAAATAGTCACTGGACATATCCTGCGTGGATAGGGTTTACTACTGCATATTTTAGTCCAATTCCATCTCCCCCTAGAAGCATCTGATGAATCACACTCCTCAATCACCCACAAAGCAATCGAATACGACTTATTTGTATTCTGATTGGGACAAAGCATGGCTAGTTTCTTCTCATACACAACAAGCCTATTGAGCATTGACTTTAAGGAAGCAGTCTCAGTAGGGACTGGTATCAACGTGAACACTTCCGTTGCTATGTCAAATGAAACTATCAAAGCAACATTGCCGTCCTCGCGCAGTTTTGTCCCAAGCCAAAAGATAGCTCCATTAAAATTGAAACCTTTTATATCGATGATAAGGGTTACACCCTTCAAGTTCTTGAGTTTAACTTTCTTCCATGAATCAGTCTTTAATGAATACACCCACACTTGAACGACGAAGCAATTAAACGTACGGAGTTTCACAATCTTGTAATCATTGACAGTTGGGCTGAACCCGAATCCTACGGAGAAATTCACTCCCTTGCGACTGTCGGGAGCTTTGGGCACTCGTCGGATTTCTCTAGTCGCTGGATTCCACAGACGGAAAGAGCTCTGATAATGAGGCCCGTCGAAGAGTTGGACGCAGAGCAAGCCATTGAAGGATTGTAAGGGCATCCAGATAGGCTTTGAGGGATAATTCATGGGTGGGTTTTGGAATCCATGGAATGTCATGTCACCATCCAGCAAACTTGACTGGCAAGGATGATTACAGTAAGAGAAATAGATGTTATCGACAAGAAGAAAAGAGTTTTGCTGGGTGGAATGGTGGAGGTGTTCTGCAATGAAATTTTTGGCTTTGAAGAGATTGTTCCAATCTTTGCACACACATCGAAATCGGGATTAGGGATTTCACCGGAAGCCACACAAGAATACTTGTGATAATCTCTTGGGGAAGGTATGGTGTCTCGTTCGCCATTGTTATCTTCTTCATGTTGGAAGGAATCTCAAAGAGGAAAGGCGGCGCAAAAGGACTATCAAAGATTAGAAGAGATCTATACACACTCTTCTGTGATTGCGGCAACCCTTCAAAAGTAGGAAACTATATATATATATAGTGCAATTTTTAAATTTAAATATAGGATAAGATTGGTTTGTATTGCGTATTTTCATTTTTATATGTTTTTCAAATTGTTATCTTATCATATATGATTTGATACTAATTTTAATGATTTTCTACATATTATAAATTATTTTTAAAATATTATATCTACAGGAAAAACTTCAAAATGAGAAAACAATTCCTATACAGCTTTTCCAAAAAGAAATGTAGAGAAATAATCAAACATTTCATGGAAAAAAGGGGGAAATCACCGCTGATTTAGGTATAGGAAAAAAAATCGTAACTAAAAAAAGATTTTAACTCATTTAAATACAAAGAACTGAAGATAACTGGGAAAATTCTAATTAAATATAGTTAACATATCCAAATTTAAATTGAGAACTACGCTTTAAATAAATCCCTGTAAGTAAGCCATTAGGACTAATAGGGATATCAGAATTTTTTATTTTACTTATATACCCTTGTGTTTATTTTATTTACGTTCCTTTCTATCTTCTATCTATCTTTGTTAGGATTTTTCAATGCAAAGGAGAAGGCTTCACAATTTAGAATCTCTTTTGTATCAGCTCCAAACTTTTGTTATTATATTTGTCTAAAGTATACGTTTGATCCTTTAAATTTGCTTCAAATTTCATTTTAATATTTTAAGTTTAAAAAGTACACTTTATCTTTTATTCTTAACATTGTTAGTTTTACTTAACGGAAAATGGTGATTCAAAAAATTTAAATAGTGATTTTACTATTAAATACTAATAAAATATGGTTAAATTTTTAAATATAAAATAAATATATTAAATAATTAATAATTAATTATATTTTAATATCATTTAACTGCAGAATGAATTAAATGTTGAAGTTAAGTAAAACTAACAGTGTTAACATTAAAAAACTAAAAGTGCACTTTTTAAATTTAAGGGATTAAACTGAAAATTAATATAAATTTAAAGTATTAAATGTATACTTTAGCCATTCTATTTTTATCCCGTGCTTTTTTTTTTGGCATCAGATTCTTATCTAGTTCTAGTCAAAAATATCTTTTAATAGTTTATTGTTGGTTTTTAATTGCATAAGTGACGCATACTCAAACAAGTGCGCCAAACGGATGAAGGTGATTGTTTGGGAAAAAGTAACTACGCAGGATATTATGATCATTTAATAATTTTGAAAAATTCTTAATTAGAACTCTTGTTTTAATTAACAATATATTAAAAGAATAGGTGTAATTTTGAATGTGGCTATTTCAACCGGATTTAATTAGAATCATTATTAAAAAATTACATATTAGTAAGGAAAATTAGCGACGACTTTAATATTCCTCTTTAAGTTGCCCAATCAGTGAGGAATATTAAATTCCTTTCTAATGTCCAAATTAACGAGGAAAATTAGTGACGACTTGAATATTGCTCTCTAAATATCCAATTAGCGAGGAATTTAGCGAGGATAATTATATTCCTCTCTAAATTTTCAAATTAGTGAGAAAAAATTAGCGACAACTTGGATATTCCTCTCTAAAATTCCTAATTAGAGAGGAATTTAGCGAGAAATATTATATTTCTCTCTAATTTTCCAAATTAGCGAGGAAAGTTAGCGATGATCTAGATATTCCTCTCTAAGTTACCCAATTAGTGAGGAATATTATATTTCTCTCTAATTTTTTAAATTAGTGAAAAAAATTGTTTACCATGATATTGAGTTATTCATATTCATTTTTAGTATGAAATTTTGGAAGGATAAAAGAATTAATATATTTTATTTTTTTCAACCCTCTTTTGTTTAAATTTTGTAGGGTTAACACAAAATTTAATTTTTTGAATTAAATTTTCCCTCCTATTTTTTCTCTCTAATTTTACCACTTTCACACGGACTCTCGCTCCACCTGATCACTTTCCCACATCTCACTTCCACTGACCTGACGACGCCATCTCTTGCTCTCGACGAAATTCTAACCCTAACACATAGTCCCACACCCACTCTCGGTCTCTTGCTCAACCACTTCCATGTTTCGTCTTCTTCTTCATCCAATTAATTCTACAATCGCCAATTACAAACTTAATTACAGAGTGCCTAAGCCCAAATGGGACTGGGTTGCCGTTTGGGTCTCCCAAAATGACGACACCATTCGTAACTTACCCATCTACATTGGCGTCGCTTCCCTCTTGGTCGTTCTCTTCAATCGCACCCTTTATGGTATCGCTCCTATTGCTGATGCTAGCAGGTTCCAATTTCTCTTTTACAGGTCATATTCTCAAATGCTCTATAGCCCGTGCCTTGTATTTTTCTTTTCTTGGTCAATATTTGTCTATTTTTACTTGACCCTTCATCTTATTGATGTGCAGAGAACATAAAAAGACTAATGAGCAGGAAGCAAGACAGAGGATTTCAGAGAGAGATCGCTGGAACTTGTGATTGTCGACAGAGGATGGGGTCAGCGACGCATTCAAGCTTCATTCCTGGTTTACGTAAGTTTAGTGGACCTTCCCCTCCTCTCAGATTTGTTCATCTATGTCAGTTTGGGTTTTTGAGGAATGAATAAAGTTGAGAAACTAGAAGAAAAGGACAAAGTTTCACCTATTAAATCTATATTAGTAAAAGATTAAGGGTTTCTTCAAGCTAAATCGGCGGGAACAAGGGAATGATGAATTTAACTTTGGTGGATTTTAATGTCTACAGTGAAGCTAGCATGTAATACATGGTGGGAACGCATGTAATTGGATATTGGCCAAAAATGGTGGTCAATGTTTAGTTCATGATCCGAGACGAACGATCTTTTGTGAAATGAGTATTTGTGGGAAAGAAGGGGTAAACGGACTTCTCTGACACAACCTCGTCGTTCCTTTTTAGAGACATTTCATGTTGGGTTTCTGCCACCATGTGACAAAATTTTTTGTAAATAGAATAACTTTGATTAGAGAACAGCAGCAGGAAGTGCGGCTAACTTAAACCACCTCGATGTCATCACCGTTCAGTTTGTGAGTCTTGCAATCAACTTACATTTTCTATTTCCATACTGAGAACAATTGAAGATAACTTTGATTTCTATCGGTTTGGTACTAGGTGGGCGATGTGTGCTAAAGATGGACCACCATTGTGTTTGGGTAGTAAACTGTGTCGGTGCTTTGAATTACAAGTATTTTCTCCTTTTCCTAGTATGGGCACCTTAATTTTGTACATTATGTCAATTCAAATGAGTAGCTATGGTTTCTTTCCTGCATTTATCACATTATGTCTTAATCTTTATACAGCTTTACACATTTCTTGAGACAAGCCTTGTGACAGTATCATTGTTGCCAAACTTCATTACATTCTTTAGTGATGCAGAAATTCCGGGAACACCAAGCACACTTGCAACAACTTTTCTTGCTTTTGGTGGGTTTTAAAACACTGCTTGATTCAGTTGTTAGTTTCTATTATGCATTTCTGACATTGGTGAATTATGTACAGTTTTGAACCTGGCATTTGCATTAAGCGTATTTAGATTTCTTGTTATGCACATATCTTTGGTGGCTGCTAATACAACCATTATTGAGGTAAAACAAACTTCTGCACATATCTTTGGTGTATGCATTTATTATTTTTTTATCCTTTATCTATGTAAAACAAACTTCTAGATTTGATCTGTTCTATTTCGACTTTCTTTGTTTTATGTGGTTGGAGGTGCTTCAAGCTTCCATTGTCTTTCTCTAAAAGTAATTGTTGTAGTTATGGCAGTTTGAAATAGGTTATCAAGAGAAGCTACACGTGTAATGATGTTTACCAATTGGGTTTAGTTGATCACACCTTTTAAGTTCATTTCAATTGAAAAATGTTTCATGATGCATGAAATGGAAATCGAAAACTTGAATGATTATGCTTTTTTTTTTTTGTGTATTGAAAATTCAATGTTAAAAAAATATGATTTACTTCTTTATGCTCCTCTTTAAAGTTGGAATGCTTGGATAGTATTTGTGACTTTGGTTTTGTTGGGTTTTCTTCCTCTTTCTTACCAGGCATATGAGAAGAAAACAACACCAAAATGGCGTTATGACCTTGGTCTTAGAATGAGAATCCACACAAGAGATTTAAAAAATTCAAACCTAAAGCTCCCCCAAGGAAATTAAAAAATGAACCTAAATCACCGACTCACCTCCTAAAACAATCAAAAGTTACTTGTTACAATTGCGGAAAACCTGGTCACATTTCTAGATATTGCATACTTTCTAAAAAAATTAGGGTGCTTCAATTAGAGGAGCCTATGTTTCAACAAATCAATAGACTCATGCTTGAATCCAATTCAAATTCTGAATCTGATTCGAAGTCAAGAAATGAGTCCAGTTCTTCCGCAAACATAAACCAAATTCAACTTAATGATCTTTCTGATTCATTTAGTTCTTCCTCGATCATAAACATGATCAGTAGTGAGCAAACTCATTTGCTGGAAACTATTGATCAACTCCCTGATGACATGAAGGGAAAATATCTTTCAAAATATAAAGATATTTTAACTTCATCATTCGCTTTAAACTCTAACTTTAAATCGAAACACAAACTTCCTTTTAAATATGATTTAACCCAAACTCATAACAAATTTAAACATACCTCTACACTTGCAACCATCCAAGACCTCCGATCTAAGATTGATAATCTTAAAATTGAGGTAAAATTAATTAAGGCAACATACCCAACAAACATTGATTTCTCAAATTTCTGAAAATCAACCTTATAAAATAAATCAAGAAAAATGAATGCAAACAAATTTAGATAAACATCCTGAAGACTTTGAAGAATATTTTCTAAACATAATTTCACAACTGACATACCAAAAGTTTCATATAAAAGCAAAACTTGTTATTAATAATAGTTTTGTTTTGGAAACAACGGTGTTATTTGACATAGGGGCAGAGTCCAATTGCATTTTGGAAGGATTCGTTTCTATAAAGTATTTTGAAAAAACAACTGAAATTTTAAGAGGCTTAACCAAAGACAGGTTAAACGTTTTGAAAATCAAAACACATTTTATCTTAGTAAACGAAATGTACGAGCAAATTATTCTCGGAGCACCTTTTGTAACTCTTTTGTTTCCCTATCAAACAGGAACAAAAGGAACTTCTAAAGAATATTTTGGAAAGAAGATTCTTTTCCCATAGGCTCAGACCATGAAGATAAAAGAATTAAATCCAATATCGTTTAAACAAAATCAAATAAATTTTCTCAAAGAAGAGATTTCTTTTCAAAAAAATTGAAGAAATTATATCTCAAATAAAAATTCAAAACAAAATTCAAGAATATTTAGAAACAATTCATAAAAGAATTTGTTTTGATTTACCAAATGCTTTCTGGAATAGAAAACAACTTATGGTAGATTTACCATATGAGCCAAACTTTTCTGAGAAAAATATTCCAACAAAAGCTAGACCTATCCAGATGAGTCAAGAACTTCAAACTTGTAAAAAAGAGATTCAAGACCTTTTGGATAAAAAAACTTATAAGAAAAAGTAGGAGTCCTTGGTCATTATTAGAAAATTACATATTAGTAAGGAAAATTTGCGACGACTTTAATATTCCTCTTTAAATTGCCTAATCAGTGAGGAATTTAGTGAGGAATATTAAATTCCTCTCTAATGTCCAAATTAACGAGGAAAATTAGTGACGACTTGAATATTCCTCTCTGAATGTCCAATTAGCGAGGAATTTAGCGAGGAAAATTATATTCCTCTCTAAATTTTCAAATTAGTGAGAAAAAATTAGCGACAACTTGAATATTCCTCTCTAAAATTCCTAATTAGAGAGGAATTTAGTGAGAAATATTATATTTCTCTCTAATTTTCCAAATTAGCGAGGAAAGTTAGCGATGATGTAGATATTGCTCTCTAAGTTACCCAATTAGTGAGGAATATTATATTTCTCTCTAATTTTTTAAATTAGTGAAGAAAATTGTTTACCATGATATTGAGTTATTCATATTCATTTTTAGTATGAAATTTTGGAAGGATAAAGGAATTAATATATTTTATTTTTTTCAACCCTCTTTTGTTTAAATTTTGGAGGGTTAACACAAAATTTAATTTTTTGAATTAAATTTTCCCTCCTATTTTCTCTCTCTAATTTTACCACTTTCACACGGACTCTCGCTCCACCTGATCACTTTACCACATCTCGCTTCCACTTACCTGACGATGCCAAAGAATAAATAGGAAGACCAAGACAAGGGCAAAGAACCTTTAATTGGTCCCCAGCTTCCATTATGCTCAGAAGAAATCTAACATCTTCTGAGACAACTAATAGGGACTTTGTCCCAAAGAACAAGGTCATCTACCTAGCAAATAGGGTCTTCTACCCAATTTAATACCCAAAAATATGAGTTATCTACTCAGAAAACCCAAACAGGACCCTTAGCCCAAAAAACTGTCAAGAAAACTCTTCAATCCTATGTCCAAAAACTCCCGTCCCAAAACTGGAGCCAAACATAGGCTAACAAAAAGATTGTTAATATGAAAAAAAATTTGAACCAGAATTTTATGAAAAAACACCAAACCTGGAAAAGCTCAATATTTTTGTCAAGTTGAACCAGAATTTATGAAAAAGCACTAAACCTAACAGCTTTAAATATCTTCTGATCTGGATGACACTTTAAGCCTGTTAATATGAAAAAACAAGGGAATATTACGAGTTAATACTGATTTATTCTGACTCTGTTCTCTTTCCAGAAGACAAATCCAAAAGATGAATCATTAGTAACTCATTCCACTCTCCAAATTAAAAGAGTCCTCATGTCGTCCCAGTGGAGATTAGATTTAAACAAACACCATTTTTGGGACATAAACTTTGAACCCAATGGATATTCATACTGGGATTACCAAGATGCCTGGTGGAACGTCTTTTGGTACCAAAACAGATATTTTAAACATTCTTGGTTTATTTATTTTAATAAATCAAACAATTATCAGTTTCCTCAATGGTTCTTGCATTGATGGGATTTCTTTGGAGTTATTCCGCAAATCTTCCCTCCTGAAGTCCATTAGGCCTTTGAGGTTTTCAAACAGAAATTCGATTTTAATATAGAGCTAGCCATCCCAATAGAGCTGCACTATTTTTCCAAACTATTAGGTGCTTGGATCTTCTCCTGCCAATACTGTTTTTCTCACCAAGACAAAGATGTAGTTGTTCTTCCAATATTACAGTGAATCCCCTTCGTTAGATGGTGGGAAAAATTCTAGTTGAAATTCCTCAATCTTGTGGTAGTGGAGAAATTGCTCAACGAAAACTCGGAATATCTTTGCCTAACAAAGCAAAGCATTTTCCTTAACCAAAGAGCCAGGATCCAGTCCAAAATCGCGGGAGTCCAAAGCAAACAGGAGCTTATACAACAACTTAGTTCGATGATCCAACTTCTAAATGAAGAAGTCTCCCCTTAAAACTGAACAAACCAAGGAAAATCAACATCTAACTCTTTAGCACCAAAATTAAATGAAGAGTTATAAATTGTTCGTCTTGATGAAGACAACAAGGATCATTTGGAATCTTTGCTGCTGTAGTCACTCTACACAATGCTCCTAAACAAATACTTAAACTTGCACCAAACAGTGTACTGTCAGAAGAATAGAATAATATTGGTAGTGGCATAGAATAATGTTAGTGTAGGATTTGATCAAGAGGGGGTGAATTGGTCACTTGTAAAAAATTAAAACGAAATTGCAGAAATTAAACAATGTCACCGAGGAAGGCAGAAAGAAGAATGAACACGAGCAATTTATCCTGGTTCGGTCCACCTGACCTACGTCCAGTTCCCAAAGCACCTATGAGATTTCTAATCCACTATCCAACAACAATCCAGGCACACTGGGCCTTTACAACAGGAGACTCACTCCCCCTTACAACACGCACTAAAACAAAGTCTCTCGTGCTCTGTTTTCCAACTCAATTTCAATCCAACAAATTCAAGGTCCAAACCTTGAATATCTCACAAAAGTACAATCAAGATTGACAAAGCAAACTCTCTCTCGTAAGAGTGGATGATCAAATATTGAAGCTCACAAGAATTTGTTTTACAAAATGACAGAAAACGTAATAACAGACAGTATGTGATTTCAAGCTTTTTCGTCAATTCTTTCTGTCTCTAGAGCTACCTCATTTATAGATGATATTTCATTTAATAGCCGTTGCTCTGAGTTTGAGTAGCCATTAGAAAAATGCTTGTATCTGTTACTCACAGAAGCTTCGTTTGTTCATCTGTCATAAATGCTGTATTAAACGCTCATTCAACTGTCACGCTGAAAGACATTAATGCTTCACTTCATTCCTGGGACGTTCTGGGTAGTTTAATGAAAGAGCTCAAGTGCATTTATGAGGTTAGGTAATATTCAAAATGTTCCAGCATGAAAAAGGAAAGCTTCGGCAGTCGTTAGGTGCAGCTGTGTTAGAAGCTTTGTCAGAGAGAAGGGAACTCAAGTTTGCAAGGTTCCATGACTCGAGTTTTGTCACATAAGAATTAATAGCTCAGTTGTAAAACTTCCATTTTTCAGAAACAGAACTTGAGGTTTGAGAAACTTCCATCTGTAACTCGAGTTTGCAATCAAAGTTTTGAAGAACAGTGGAAAAACTTTTATTTGAAACTTCAGGTTCTAAAAATGATGACTCGAATTCTAAAACAGTTCAGTTAAAAAGTTCATCGAGACTCAACTTCTGATTCTCAAGAACTCGAGTTTTGAAAACTTCCAGAGAGGACTCGAGTTTGAACATCAAGTTTTTGAACTGATAAAATTTCGCAAGATATGGAACTTGAGTTTGGAAAACAGCAGGACTCGAGTTCTGTGAAAACTTCCAGTCAGAACTTCCAGTTTTCAAATCAAGTTTTGAGAGACATTTATAGAACTCGAATTTTGAAAACCTGGAACTCGAGTTTTATAACGTTATGGCAAAACTTGAAGCTGAAACTTCAAGTTTTGACTTGATGTTCTGTGACACAGTTGTGGAACTCGAGTTCTGAAAAATATAGAACTCGAGTTCTATAACGTGATGAGAATACTTGAAGTTGAAACCTCAAGTTTTGACTTCCAGCTTTGATTGTACGTTATGGAATTTCAAGTTTTAAAAACTTAGAACTTGAGTTTTTGCACTTGGTCATAAAACTTCTTTTCAAAACTTCCAGTTTTAAAATCTAGTTTTGAAAGTCAGTTACAGAACTTGAGTTTGCAAAGACTCGAGTTTCAAAACTTTTCTGAAAAATCCAACACAGTTTCAAAACATTGAACCAGTTTCCAAATCCTGTCATATTTTGGGGGTTTTTTGTTATCATCAAAACAAGATATCAACAAATAATGTCAGTAAAAACATCATAACATTGGCAGAATAATAGTGTAGTTTCCAGTAAACATGTACAGTGATTTTCTAAAACTCTATATAAGTGGAAGCCCATTGAAAGGAAAGGTAGAAGCTTAGAGAGCGTTTTAGAGATCACACACTCCCTTCATCTCTCTTGTATCCCTCTGCCTCCTTCGTCCCTCTTGTATCCCTCTGCCTCCACTCTTTATTAAGTGCCAGTTTTAATAAATAAATTTCTTTTCTCCATGTTTGCATCATATCTTGCATGTCTTCTTTCCTTTCTCTGAAGGTCTGAGTCCGGTGTAAACTACTGTTCGTTCTCAGTTCCTTTCTTTTTCCTGAGTTCAGTATGGACTACCGCTCGTTCTTAGTTCTTTTTACCCCTTCCCCATATTTGCATCATGCTGTACATGTCTTTCTCTCTTTTTCTAAAGGTCTGAGTTCAGTGTGAACTACCGCTCGCCCTCAGTTCCTTTTCTTTTTCTTTCTTTTGCATATTTACATTCTTTCTTTTATGTTTTAAGCCGTCTGTCGGCCCTCTACTTCCTATCTTTCTCTCCTTTATCATTTAGATCATTCTAGGTGTTGAAAATTGTGCCATAGGGCCAATCATTATACTTCGTACATTATTTATTTTAATGTATTTTTTCTATTTAATTATCATATGTTTTACATATTTATTATGATGATTGCATCCATAGACAAATTATGAATATTGTCTTAAATGTCCCTATTATTTGTCTATGCGGGAGCGTAGATAAGTAAGACTTGTACGACTTTGAGGAGGTATGGAGATACAAGTCAAAGTCATATGCACTTGTAAAAGTACAAGTTGCTGGACCGACCTGCTGTGAAAAAGCTGCATAGATTAAGTCATTAGCTTATCTCATATGCAATCATGTCACAATGCCCTTTGACCTGAGATCATCATGGATTCCTGCATGAAAGTCACTAAGCTTTGACCTAGTCCAAAAGTCACCTTTGACCTAGTCAAAAGTCACCTTTGACCGGGTGATAGTAAAGGCTATAATCGGGCTTAAGGGTTTTCATGTGGAGGAATGTAAGTGTCCCTCACATTAGTTGAGAGATATTACTAGGCCCCTCAATGAGTGAGTATGAGAAATGTATGGCCATATTATAACGAAAAGGAGTTTTCGTTTCTTTGATCAGACTTCTCAGGGATTAAGAAAGTAATGGTCGGGAATGAAAGGATGATGTCGTCCATGCCTCATCCTTAACCAAGATATCGCGTGACAAAAGGGACGTGATGTGGTTGCATCAAAGGTTGCATCGTGTTAACGATCCCCGTATGATTTAGGTAGACATAATGTCTTGCTAGAGACCGCTTGCAACATGTGTGCTTGTGTTGAGATTAGCCCACTGCCAATATCATATGGGCCTACAGGGTCGCACGCAAGAACAACCCAACATGAGCTTTATTTCTAGGGCTTATTAGAATTATATATATATGTATATATGTGATAAAATTCAAAATTACACAATATTATGTAAATAATATTTGTGTGTATTAGTTTAATATTTAATTTATTTGATAAATTAAATAACTGACATTAATTTAATTTATAAAGATAAATTAAATTCGTTCGCTCATTATTTGGATTAATTAAATGGATATGATTTGATCAGATCGATTTAATCCAAATCAAGATTGCAAGATTCGAATTTTATATTTTGAATTTCAAGTTTCGGATTTCAGGATAATAAAGATTAATCTTGAATATCTTTTGAATTTAATATCAAGATTAATAAAGACTAATCTTGGATATCCTTTTTTTGAAATTCAAATCTCAAGATTAATAGAGATTAATGTTGGATATCTTTTCAGATCTGAATTCGAATTTTATGGATTAATTAAAGATTAATCGAAGGTTCTAGAAGCTTTCTGTGAGCTCTATAAATATAGGAGCTCGTGAACAGTAGAAACATCCCATTCTAAGTTCAAATTCGTCCTTGAGCCAGAAACCCTAGAGAGAGAGTGAAACAAAAAGGCGCTAGCACGTTGTCATTTGGAGACTGTTCGTGTGGATACCGGTAGAGGGATGCGATCAAAGAAACGTCAGCTCCTCGTGATCGGAATCAAGAACGTGGAAGGTCATGGAATATGAAGATATCTAAATGTAAAGGAAGGGAATGAACTCGAAAAAAGGTATAGTTTCATCTCCTCGATTTAAACGCCTTATTTATATTCTTATTTGGAATTAGAAAATTCTGAATTCCGCTGTGTGTACGTTCTAATCCTAACACTAGGGATACTCCTGACCCTTGGTATCAGTAAAAAATGAAAAAAATCTTTTGGCTAATTATTTTAACAAATTACATTTGAGAGTAAACATATATATATATATATATATACTTAGAGTATAGGCTAAAATTTCGATGATGATTCAAGTTTTTAGATGGTTTTGCATTTTTTCTAAATAAATACAAACTAAATTTTTTAAAAACAAGTTAATTTTTTTGTTTTTGAAAAAATCTTATTGAAAACAAAACACCAAATAATTTTTTTTGTTTTGTTATTTTAAAAAAACTCTTATTTATGGTCAATATCTCTCTTCCTTTCAGATTTCTTTTGTTCACAAGGAAGCTGATCAATAAATGATGCTGGATGGGAAAGGGGAGAGAGAGGGAATAGAGGAGATTAGAGAGGAGGAAATAGAGTAAGAAGGAAGGAGAAACCAGATGAATGGATAAAGGAGAAGGTAACTCAATATTATTCAAATAATCAAATGTACAAAGTAAATGAGTTGAAATGTTATTTATAGGCTTCAACCTAATCCTAAAAATTAATGACAGAACACTCTAAAAATTAGAATTAAATGTAAAATCAAAATTAATGATAAAAGATTATAATCACTACTCTATTGAAACCTTAATATTCACTAACGATGATAAATATCCTAAATATATGAAACTCATAATCAACCATTATTACATATCCCATCAATAAGCCTATTTCCTTCCATTGATGTATTAGATCAACATCATATTAGCATCAATTATATGTGTCCTTCTGGCTGGCCATTGGAGCCTCGACCTGGTGGCCGATTTTTGCACTTTACTAATTTTATGATGAAATTTATCATCATTTCATTTATGTAATTGACAACAAATTTTTCTATATCTCTTAAAAATTGAATGAGTCCGTAAGGTGATTTATTGTATATTTACTACATTTTAATAGATATTTACCATTATATAATGAAATTAACCATAACTTTTTTCATGTATCAAACTTGTTAGAATAAATGAATCGTTGCAGAAAAAGTAAAAATTGTTTCATAATTGTATTTTTATTATTTTTACACAAACAAATCGCATAGTTTTTTTGTCATGAAATATTTAACTATATTACATGCACAAATATTAATCTCACAAGCTATCCATATTCCAAGTCTGCTCCAACTAAACTACGGGATAGTAAGGAACCTTATCTCACGCTCACCAAACCTCACTCGGAGTCTCATTCTGATAATTGAAGCGTTGTTGATTCTGAGTTTCTGACAAAAATGGCTAAGAACAAGAAGCAACTATTGACTTCAGCTCCATGGAGGGGCGAAGAAGATGATAAGCCAGAATTTCCAGACGCAAAGCTCAAAGTCACCAATCAACCCGGCGCCACTCCAACTATGCACGTCCCTAAGAAGAAGTCTAAGCGTGACAACGACTTCGATGGCGACGATGAGTCCCTCGAGATCGATCCGGAGCTACGCTACAGCTTCCAGCGCAATTTCAAGGTTCCCTTTGCCTAGTTTCTTTGGATTAATACCCTTTTTGTTCCTTTGAACAATTCTGGGTTCAATACCCATATGTGCTTTTATTTTATAGTTTGAAATTAATTGTCCAGTGCTAGCATAGTTATCATTCTGTCCATTAATAGGACGATATTGTTCTATTAGTTTTATCGATGCTTACTGAATCATTGCTTCCAGTATGATTTGTACAAATTCGTTTTGTGTTTCTACCTTGTGAAAGCTTTCTTATTTAGTGGCATTTTTGAATCTTTTTGCAGGCTACTCTGTATTCGCAATTTCTCATTTCGGATTATTTGTACCTTTAGTAAAATTACTGAGAAATGATTTTCCCCTTTTGTAGACAACTCTTTATGAATCTACATTGTTCAATTAGTATCTAAAATCAATTCTCCAGTGCTCGCATAGTTATCATGCTCCGTCCATTTTCAGATGGGTATTGCTTGGTGTTCATGCAATTATCGGATGAGATTGTTCAATTAGTTTTGCCGTTTGTTTCTTATGATGGTGTTTATTTATTTGGATTAGCCGAGTTATTTCTTCCTGAATGATTTTCAATAATTCATTATTTGTGTTTCTACCTTTATGCTTACTTGTGAAAGCTTGATGGTTTGGCGGTATTTTGGAATCATTTTGCTGGCTGCATCTTTTCTATTTGCAGTTTGGATTATCTGTACTCTTAAGTTACTGAAAATTTAATTCATTTTCTTCTGTAGACAACTCTTCATTAATCTGGATAAAAGTTGCTTCCCTTGCTTTATATTACTAGCAACGCTTGAAAAGCAAACCGACCTTCACTTAGGAAATTCATATTAGCACTTGATATATGGTTTAGACCTAAGCGTGTACAAGTATTTTCTTGTTCAAAGTAACTTTGCCTTTTCTTTTATCGTTGCCAGTTTTAATTTAGTCTATAATATAATTGTAGACTTTATGATGAACACTTAGTTCTGAAGAGGTGGCAGCTCAGTTTCCTCAGAGCTAGGCATGTGGTTTTTATTTTTGGCTAACATAATCAGTTTCATTTTGTTACTATCCACTTGCTGTTTCTTCCTCTGAGAGGTGTTAGAGGCTTGCTGAAGTTGTGCAAATACACTTTCATTGCAGCAGCTATATAGTAGTAACCGTTTTTTGGTTAAATGTGTCCAATCATAGAATGCTTGAAGTTTTAGATATTTAACATCTAACGTGGCTGTTCCCAGTAAGTGGAATTTGTGATTATCTGCCAAATTCATGCAATAGTTATGTTAGCTTATTTCCGAGGGTCCATCTTTAATTTGATTCATTAGTAATGTTTATATCATTATAATAGCAAGTTGGTTGTATTTTCTAACCACTGAAATAGTAACTTAAAAAGCAGAAGGATTAGGCTTTATTAGCATAGTTAAACTTTTCCAGATTTATTATGGCTAGAAAATTGTGAGATGACATTTTACTGTTGGCAGACCCTTAAAGGAAGGGGACTGTTTTAAATTTGATAACTGAATTAAGGGAGACCATTATATCATCTTTATTTCTCAGGGCTTGGAATAATTTCTCAAGAATTCAGGCCTCTTTCTATATAAGGAGGGCAATATATAGTTCTTGTAACTCTAAAAGCACAAATCAAAGAAAAGCCCAGCAAGCAAAGCCCTAAATGGAGCTTTATATTATTGAAACACTATCTTCCTAGACCTAGTCTTGAAGCTTAATTGTAACTCTTGAGTCTCTTGCAATATGAATCAAAACTAAAACACTCTAAGTCTAAGGTGTGTTATGATTGTGAAAGATCAGCCTTGTCGAAGATATTGCTGATGGTGGTGAACTGGTGATTTATAACCAAATTCCACATATATGAATCATGATGAAGATTACTCATTTGCATTTTTGCTCTTTTTTTATTGTTATTCTTTTCCTGGTAATAAGGTTTATAGTCTTTTCTGTGCTTTTTGTATAGCAATAAAAAGCTCCGGATTTTAACTTGATCACTTCTGAAAATTCTTTTCCTTCTATACCGCCTGCTAGTTTTGTCGTGTTTTTAATTATCTCTTGCTCAATCTTTTCTCATGCCAAAGTAGCTCATATCTTATAAGGATGTGGATTCAAATCCTGTTTCTAAGGTGTTGACCTTGTTAGTGGGTAATATAAGTAATACCATAAACGCTCCTTGATGAATGAGAGTTGTGACTTGTCTTAATCTTAGTAAGCCTTTTGAACCCAAGTCATCCAAACTTTCAATAATAGAAAAAGAGAGGAATTTAGTTTTGGTTATGGTGCAGCTGTTCCATTTTGATGTAAAGGCAAAATAGAAAGATAATAATTAAATTAGACGATACATGAATTTTCTTTTTGTAGTTTCAAAACCATTGATTAGTTGGCGAAACATGACAACAAAAGGAAATGGGGAATGAGAAGTGGCTGTCGTATGCTCTTGTATGAGTAGACCTCAAACACTTTTGTCAATTCATTCATTCATTTGAGCTCTGTCATTTGACTGTTGTTTTTGCTCCGAATACTTATTTGCACTCCAGCTGCCTGCTTGTGTGTAAAAAAGGTTGTCCTCCCACAACTTTTTTTCCTGTTGAATGAATCAGGTGTTTGCAAACTCAGGCTAATAAATAACTGAACCAAACCAACCAATTCAACAACAGTTCTACGCTACATGATTTGTTTTCCTTTCAGGCCAAAAATGTGCCTGCGGTCATCAACAATAATGCACACTCATTTTTCGCGCTAACTTCACCTGGTTTTACAGATCACGGATGTATGATGCAACTCACTTTATTCAAGCCACATATCTGATGAAATTCTTTCAGTGAAAAGTAATTGACACATAGATCAGATGTGGTTGACTTGACTGATATAGGTGATTAAATGTTCTGAGTGCCATGCTTATAACTTCTATCATTGTAAACTTTAAAGTTTACTGTTCTTGAAATGGAACCAGATAAGTTTCTAGAAATGGAACTGTATTTTTCACCTTTGATCACTCTGGTGAGCTAGACAAGTTGCAAAAAATCCCCTATTTGATTGACCTAGGTATTGTTAGAAGACAAGGGATTCCCTTGTATGGATGTTACAGCCGTCAGCTCTACCTATTATCAATTTTTTCCTGAGGAAATTTGATTCTGTGGAGTGCCCCCCCCCTTTTTCCAAGATTGGTTTTTTAGTTACTCAGCACAAAAAGCAACATGTTATCCAGAAATGGATAATTTGAAACATCCTGGTTCAGAGTAAGGCTCCTTAATTGGTTGATGTTTTGTTTTAATAGTCAAATTTTGTTTGTCATTTATGTTGATTAGTTTCATTGCAGATTGGATAGTTGAATAGAAGGCAGGTGCAGGGTTTTTGAAAATCATAAGTTGCCTTCCCTTATATAGTGGTACTTCTATATAGCCTTTCGAAGGATAACGTTAGTGTGAGGCCTTGGGAAACTGTTGTGTTTGAAAATTTTTGTTTCCTTTGTCAGCTGTGCTTGATGTAATGCACGATGTAGTTTTTCTCATAACGCTTCTATAAATGGGAAAGCTTGTTTGTATATTGACTTTGAAAAGTTCGGATAGTAGCAGAATCTGGTTTATTGTTCTTGTGATAAACTGTTTGGCAGGTATAGAGCCTTAACTCTTTGTCGGGACTTACCATTTATAATTATACACCCGCTGTAGGATTATCCTGAAGCTTTAACTGATCATCTTAAATTATAACATATTAAATTGGCTAACTTTGTCACGAGAAAGTTAATTGAAAATGTCACGTGTTTGACACATTTGATATTGGAATTTGCGTTCTTTTCCAACTATATCATTTATGGTTCTGCTTTGCTTCATCCACTCTTAATGATTGCTTATCTTTTTACCTTTTTTGGGCAAACTAGTGGAATTTCTGCCTGCTTTGTTTCCAAGTTTTAAATGAATTTATGTAATTCGACTTGCAGTTTGTTCAACGAGTTTTTAGCATTGACACACTGGTGAAGCCTCTTCCACCTGCCATGCAATATAATGTTTCTCGCAACTTGAACTTCTTCACACGCATTTTCACACAATTCTTTGGTAAGTTGGATTCCTTTCATCTTTGTTCCTGAGCAGATTAGTGAATGGGGTATGTACAGCTGAGTAATTATATGGAAACTGTTGACCAAGAATTGACTGGGAATTCTCGGAATATAGAGTCAGCGTTCTTCTTTTTTAGTTGGCAAAAACAGTTTGTCACTTCTGTTTACATCAAACATGAACATGCACCAAATTCATTTATATGTAGGAAGATCTTTTTCCCACTCACTGGTCTACTGTGATATTTATTGTGCTTGTTTGGGAACTCTGTTGGGAAAATGGATTTTGCAGATTTTGAGGTATTTTGGGAATTTTGAGATGGTTTTACGGATTTCAAGATGGTTTTTATGAATTTCGAGATGGTTTTTACAGATTTCGAGATGGTTTTGTCTTGGCTTACGTGCACCGTTTGGGAAAATGGCTTCCCAAACAGGCACATTACCTTTAAGATATTAGGCATGGAAGATGATGAACCTGAGTCGTCTGTTTTACAATGCCGCCAAAATTTCTGTTATGCATGCGTAGCTAGTAGCAGGAATGCGATCCTATGTGGCATCGGAATTCTTATCCAAGGTGGCATCGCGTGGCATCCACCGTCTTAGAGGTGATGCCATCTTGGCTGCCATGTAGGATGTGGATGCCACATGGAATGTTAATGATGTGATCCTATGTGGCGTCCCGGTTTGCATCCAAGGCGGCATTACTCATGGCAACCACATCATGTGGCATCTACAGTCTTAAAGGTGGTGCTCATATCATTTGCCCTGTATACTTAATGACTTGTGTGGTTTGCTATTCTGCAGATCCTGAAGGCATTGCAAGTGCCCAGAAATCTCTTGGCATAGGACAGGAAGAGAAAGCCCGCCGTGTTCGCTGAGATATAATAGAGGTGGGGAAGATGACCAAAAAGAATGGAGAATGATAAAAAAAAACTCTGATTTTGCCTTATTTTTCCCCACCTATTTAATGACTTTTTGAACAGTCAAATTAGTTTTGTTTTGTGAAAGTTAATTAATGTAATATTACAAGCTGAATGGCACTACAATTCGGGTATCTTGTATTCATTAAATCGCTGTAGTCCGGAAAAAAGTAGGTAACTTATATCACCCTAAAAATCATAAAATTGAGTTGAAGTATATGGGATCTTGGTTAGATAAATTGCAAATGTAATGAGACCTTTTGACCCTCTTTTCCTTCATGTATTATTTCGTAAATTTTAATTCAAATAACTAGGGGTGGGAAACGGGCTGGCCCGTTTTAGAAACGGGCTGCCAAACGGTAGCCCGAACCCGCCCCAGCCCGCGGGTTGGCGGGCTCAACCCGCGGGCTGGGCCCATTTTCCCGGCTCTACAAATAACCAGGGGTAAGGAAGTTTTTCTTTCCACATTTGCAGTTAATTTAATTTGGGTTCTATGGAATTCTAACTTAATTTCATAATTTTTTGACGATAAGTGAAAATTAAGTTGTTTCTCCGGTCTTTTGGTAGAAGTCTTCTAAAATTATGTTTTTAACTATATATATATCATGTAATCTCGTTTAAAGTACTATTGAGTACTAAATATGAGAATATGAAATTTGAATCTTGATTCATCGTATAATAAATGATTAATCCCTTTCGTCAGACTCAATCTTATCGGTAACATTCTCCCAAAATTGTCGGCCAAAGAGCAATGCACACAATTTTGTGGTGGGGGGTTGTTCTCGTAGTGCATTACATCAAACCTTCTATTATTTTGTACAGCATTATCATACTTTATTATTAATCAAAATTTTTGGATGAACAGTCTACTAGAATGGTCCTGTTTATGGCATCTGCTGGTCATTGGTCCTGTTTGATAACATTTATGAGAGCCGCAAAAAAATCCATTTAACAGTGTTTTTTCATAAAACGAAATGATCTCATTTATATATTTACCTCGGTTTACGTCAAAACCCTTCTCTACCACGTTCTCAAACGGCCTATTGAAAACTTTTTGTAATTACATAGAAAACTTGAAAGCTAAGAAATATTTTTTTAAAAAAATTTCATATCTCATCCCGTATTACATCAAAAAGGAAATAACATACTCTTCCTCTTCTTTTTGGTACAAATCTTGTTATCACAAATTTTCCAGATAACTACAGGGCGGCTGAACCTAAAAGGGAAAGGAAGCCATTTAATGAGCAAATAATTAAAATAATGAGTGGCTTTCAAATGAAAACAGAAACAAAAAAAAAGAATAAATAAAAATTATTTTACAGGCAAAACAACTAAACAAAATGATATCTCACTTTTGTAAAAAGAATTGGTTGCCAACCTAAAGTCCCCCTCCTCTATCGTTTTTTTTAATTAAACTATACAAATTTTCTAAACTTTCACTCAGTCGTGCAAATGACTTCATTATCCTTTAAGTTTAATAATAAAATTTTATGAGCTTTTAAATGTGTGTGAATAACCTCCCACTATCAATTATATATATATATATATATGTAGATAATCACTATAAACTTTAATTTGTATGCAAATAGAGTACAAAATTAATTATGTGATTTATATACACGTAGATGATCAGTATAAACTTTTATGAGTTTTGTGGGGTTCACTGTAAAATTTCATATAAAATAATTATTATTTAATCAATAATATACTTTATATAAAATAAAATGCAAACATATAAAATAATAAACACATACATTAAAATTATCATCCAATTTACTTTTAGTTTCTAATAATATTACATATTGTATATATAGATACATGTATAAACATAATTATATATATAAATATCTATAATTTATTATGTAGTTAAATAATAGATATATATATATTTAAATATGCTTTTAAAGTATATAAAGCTATTACTTTTCAACTAACAAAGTCTTATGCGCACCTCCAAGGGGTTAGAGGTTTGATTCATGGAGAAGGCAAACTTTCAGATTCATTAGCTGGCGACACATAGTGTGCAACTAATTAATGGTGGTGATGATGTGATGCAACGACAGCCGGTGATGATGTGACAATCATTGGAGTAATTATTATTTTTTAATAATATGTACGTTGTTAGGAACTGGTGGAAGTAATTCATAACAAAAAAATGAATTAAATTAAAATATGGTTAAAGTGTATCTAACATCTTAAAATTTTTTTAAATGGTCTAACACGCTAAAGTATTTTTTATACCTTGATTTTAATGCACAAAAAATATTTTAGGATTATAGACGTACTAAAAAAATCCTATAAGATATTTTATTCACTCCATAAAAAATCATGCCACCTCACGTCCTCTCTTTTATTCTCTCTCCATCCACTCTCTTCTTTTTCAGATTTTTTTAATCCATTTTTCTTTCAACAGTCACTTCACCTTACTCCACTCACGCCATTAACTCTCATAATCCACCTTTCTATTTTAAATTAATCCATTACATCCATCCGATAGTGATAATAATACTAACCAAAGTCCTTGAGTTGACGCACGAGGGGTTCTAACTTTTTAATTGCATTTTTTCACTCACCATATGTTTAGATTTTAGTTTTAAGATGTCTATAGATTGTGATTTATATGTATAGTTGGGGATTGTATCTAAGTTTCTAGAGCATTTTGGGTTATGAACTTATATCAGATTCGTACTCTTTGAATTTAATCTGAATATGGCACTTATCTTTATCATTCAATTGGTGTAATTATCTTATTCTCTTTAAATAAATTGATTTGCTAGTTTTCTACAATTAATATTGGAGGTAAAGAGGATCTTTTATGAATATAACATGAGCTAATCACTAAGATATTTCTAATTAATAAGTTAATTCTAGGTTTCTAGATGAGATTGAAAAGTTATGAATATTGATTAGTAAGGTTTCTTGATAGTCCTTATGCTTAGTTAAAAAGAAGAAATTAATATTAAAATTAGACAAGGAAGGTTAGTGGATTCGATCACTTAAGACATTCATTTTATAAAATTTAAATACATTCATTTAATTTAATTAGATAGATGACACACACTTCACATACTCCTTGATTAATTTATTATTTTCACTAGATTATTTAGGAATTAAATACATGTTCCACGTAGAAATCAATCTAAGTTAGTGCTATTATATTATATTCTAATTTATTTTTTATTTGATTGCCATATGACATATGGCTTATCACCTTGTTGCATGTTGCTTATTGTTTCTTGCATGTTGCTTATTGTTTCTTTCATCAAATGTTGCTTATTATATCAAATGGGTCCGTTTGGCAAAGCGGTAGAGAAGTACTTATGGGCTTATTCACACAAGCCGAGACAAATATGTGGAGGAGATTGTCTCATTTTGTAAAAAAATACTGTTGAACGTGCTTTTGGGGTGTTTAACCGTTTTACCAAAGCTTCTTGCCGGATCGCATATTATGCATTCAAACCAATGTTTTAAAAATTGGATCGAGTATTGAGCTGGAAAAATCATTGTCTCATAGTTCAAACGGTCCAGCTGTTTGATCAAACCAATGGCATAATAATTTATTTAAAAAAATGATATTATACACTTAAATAATGATAATAGAGTACCTGCTCCGATTTGACGGAAAGTTATTATTATTCAACAACGTCGGTGACAACAAATGTTAATCATTCCAATTTTATTTTGTTATAAAAAGTTATATTTTGTAAATTTAGAATTAATTTTTTACCAATAAAAGTTGAATTTAAATAAAATCCGTACATGGGTATCCAAATAAGCACATTATCTTCTATGAATCATCTAGTTCTTATACATTTGAGTGGGGAAAATATTTACTTCCAATAACAATGCATGAGAGGATGATTCATGAAATTTGTACTTTCTAGTCTTGTTCGTACTAATTGATTATGGTCAAAGTTTCTCTCACACCTTTAGTGACTTGAAGCTTTGAAGATGATGTCGAATCTTTGACAAACAATTTCCGTGATCGCCGCAGCCAAATGATAACCAAAGTGGTTGAGGGTGTGACAGAATTCAATTAATAAGCTAATTAAATAATGGAAACGAAGCCAAATTTATTTGTTTTTTTTATAAAAGGTGCCAAATTTCATTTATTAATTGGTTTCTTTTTCATAAAGCCGACATAATTTATGTCATCTCTGTCATTTGTTCCAAGAATTAATATTTTGTTCAGTTAGTTATTTTTGCGTTTCAAATAGTTATTTTTGCGTTTCAAATCTCTAACCATCATGGGTTTGACAATGAATTAACTTTTGCTGCTAAATTTGAAAGACAGAGCTATCCCTTATTTAAATATTTTATGTCGGAATCATCATTCTAACCAAAATCACAAATCCAAGATTTTTATATGTAAATTGTTCAATTCTTCAAAGGGATATCAAAAGTCTTCTCGCCGATGGAACCCAAAAAAAATGGAACTCTGCTTATCAGAAATAGACTGGCGCATGTAATATAAAAAGGAAACTTTGCTTTGAACATACAAACGCACATTCAGAAACATGGTTCAACACGAAATTTTTATATTCTTTGTACTTCCTCTTACCTGCTTAGTTATTTCGTCTCTATGGTCCATCACTTCAGGACTTACGACAGAAACTGAAGCTCTTCTCAGGTGGAAACAAAGTCTCAAAGCAAACCAACCAATTTTGGATTCATGGGTCTCTCTACCACAAGCTAACTCCAGTAGTGAAGCTCAAACCCCATGTTCATGGCGTGGAATTAATTGTGATTCTTCAGGGAGAGTGATTGAACTAAACTTGAACAATACTGGTCTTGAAGGTACCATTGAAAACTTCAACTTCTCAGCTTTACCAAATCTTCTCATTCTCAATCTTCAATCTAACAAACTCAGTGGCAGTATACCAGAAAGCATTGGATTTCTCTCAAAGCTCCAATTTCTATCTCTCGATAGCAACTACTTTTCTGGATCTATACCAGAATCTCTAGGTAACTGTACACATCTAAGTGTTCTCTCGATTGCTTTAAACAATCTCTCAGGCGTAATTCCTCCTAGTATTGGTAGATTGAACAATCTAACTAATGTTCGATTTCATCGCAACCATTTACATGGTGATTTGCCACAAGAGCTTGGAAATGTTTCATCTTTGATTGTTGTCCATCTATCTTATAACAACTTCAGTGGTCATTTACCACCTCAAGTGTGCAAAGGTGGTAAGCTGGTAAATTTCACTGCAGCCTATAATAGTCTCTCTGGTCCAATCCCAATGAGTTTGAGAAATTGTTCATCATTATACAGAGTTCAGCTTCAACATAACCAATTGACATGTTATGTAGATAAGGATTTTGGAGTTTATCCTAATCTCGCTTACATTGACATCAGCTTCAATAGAGTTCAAGGTGAGCTCTCTGCAAATTGGGGTTCCTGCAAAAGCTTAGAAGCTCTTATCATGGCTGGAAATTCAATAAAGGGAAATATTCCAGGTGAGATCTTTCAGTTGAAACAACTACAAAAGCTTGACTTATCATCGAACAATATATCCGGTGAGATTCCTTCACAAATCAGTAATGCCTCCATGTTATACCTTCTGAACTTAAACAGGAACAATATTTCAGGTGTGATGCCTACAAGCTTTGGAAGTCTTTCTAATTTAGAGTCATTAGACCTGTCAGTGAATAGGCTTAGTGGACCTATCCCTTATCAACTAGGGAATTGCTACAAGCTGCTCAATTTAAATTTGAGTCATAATGACATCAATGGTCAAATCCCAAATCAAATTGGGAATCTTTACTCCTTACAAGATTTTCTGGATTTGAGTTTTAATTTTCTTTCTGGAGAAATCCCGGTTGATCTTAGTAAGCTCAACAACTTGATAAGTCTGAATCTGTCTTGTAATAATCTATCAGGTTCTATCCCTGACTCCCTTAGTGCAATGTTGAGCTTGTCAAAAATCAACATCTCTTGCAACAATTTGGAGGGTCCTGTACCAAACAGTGGCATATTTAATAGTTCTTACATATTAGATTTGAGTGATAACAAAGATTTATGTGGGAGAGTCCAAGGTTTGAGACCTTGCAATGTTTCAACATCACGTGGGGGAGGGGGAGGCAACACCGAGAAAGTTGTGGTTTGTATTGTTGCTTCTTTAACAGGTGTACTTCTTGCTTCATTGTGGGTTTGTGTTATTTGTTCAAAAAGAAAGTCAAGAGTTTTAGAAGGAAATACAAAAACTAAGGAAGCAAGTAGTCGATTTTCAATTTTACATTTTGATGGGAAAAATCTGTATGACGACATAATAGAAGCAACTGAGAACTTTGATGACAAGTATTGTATAGGGGAAGGAGCCTCTGGAAAAGTTTATAAAATGGTAACGCTAGGAGGTGAGAAATTTGCTATAAAGAAGTTTAGATGTGAAGAAGACGAGTTAGACATTGAAATTTTGAAAGCCTTCAAGAGTGAGATTGAAGCCATGACAGAAATTCGACATCGAAACATTGTGAAGCTCTATGGATTTTGCTCACATAGATCACACACTTTTGCTGTTTATGAGTACATGGAAGGAGGGAGTTTAGCTGATTTTCTTAAAAATGACACAAAGGCATTAGAATTAGATTGGCCTAAGAGGGTGGATATTGTCAAAGGAGTAGCACAAGCTTTATCTTATTTGCATCATGATTGTGATCCACCAATTATTCATAGAGACATATCGAGCAAAAACATATTACTGTCTACAAATCTTGAAGCCCATATCTCAGACTTTGGCACAGCAAGGTTCTTGAATCCTAACTCATCAACTTGGACAGTATTTGCTGGAACATATGGGTATGCTGCTCCAGGTAATTGCTTTAATGTCATGTCTAACTCGATTTCAAACATTAAAGTTCTAATCCCTCCGTCCGGTGTTTAATATAATATCCACTTTATAGGTTAATTTCTTCATTAAATTTGATCTTATATAAAGGTTTTTGGAAGTAGAAAATTAATTTGTCTTAATATTCATGAATGTGAACTTTTGTTACTGCGTTGTACAAATTCATATACAACTATTTACAATGACTTTTGAAATTCTATTTGATGCAGAGCTAGCATATACAATTGCAGTGTCTGAGAAATGTGATGTGTTTAGCTTTGGTGTATTGGCTTTTGAAATTCTCATGGGAAAGCATCCTGGTGATTTAATTTCTCAAGTACAATCCTTCGGTGATGTTCCACACATGAAATTCGATAGGATTTTAGACCCACGTCTATCACCTCCTAAAGAGCAGCAAAGGCTAATGAAGGAAGTGGTTTTGATTGCAAATCTTGCTATTTCATGTTTACAAGCCAATCCTTCTTCTCGGCCAACCATGCAAAGCATCGCTCAAATGATTTAAATGGATAGTGCTCATCATTCAAGTTTTATTCATTTTTGTGCTTGTTCTTCATACCTATTGTTGTGTCAATGAAGCTACTGTTGCAGACATGTTTTCGGTTAATTTTTAGTCTTTGTAATGTTACCTTATGGTTGCTATTTGGAAACCATCATTTTGTAACTTTGAAAGTATAACGTGAAGTTCTTGATTTTAGGGGAGCTGTTAATCTTTCAGTGTTTGCTTGTTCATGTTGTAATACGTTTTTTTTGTTTCCCGCCCGGTCTCCGGAGCTTCGCCCCGACTAATCCGGACCCGACCCGCGTCGCGCACCTGGAAATGGTGGGTGAGTCTCCCAACGGTGGCTACTGCATGCACAAGGACTCGAATTCAAAACCTTACTTAAGCTGCAATAAGCCGCTTACCACTTGATCCAACCAACCGTTGGTTTCATATTGTAATACTTTAATTTGTGATTATGTGTGTGTTATATTAAATTAAAGCTATTTCCTGCCTACCACCTACATTCAAGCCAAATTCTATAATTCAATGGAAAGACCGATTAAATTATGTGGAATATTGACATTTTTATAACAATATAATTAACGGAAAGCTTATTATATCAAATAAATAAAGAGAAAAATGGCTCAAATGTCAAACAGATCATGCATGAAATAACTTGTCTCTTCCAACCATCTATCTAATTTAATTTCAATGACAACTAAGCACAAGTCAAATAATAAATGAAAGGTTGACTTCTCTGCCACAAAAAAAAATCAATGAAAAGCATGGCAATTCCCATTAATGATATAGAAAAATAATGTCAAATATATGAAATGATATCTTTCAAATATCAACCATATAAATTAATGAATTTCCACTGTCGAAAAGGGTGCCATAGCCACCAACCACTTCTGGCAAAATTTATTATATGTGATCATTCAAAATTTATAAAAGTGAAATACAAATCTATCATAAATATTTTACAGATTCTTGTAAGGGACATGAGATCCTACTCAAAAAATAGTAGACGGTTCCAATTATATTCTTATTTTTGTAGTCATAGCAAAGACCCCAGTGCAAGCTTATTAAATTTAAATTCTTTTTTTATTTATGGGGATGAAAACTAATGGCTTGAGGTTACAAGTGAAATCGCACCGTAACGGTGACACAAGATTTAAATTTGACAAACTTCCACAAACCTTTCGTCACTACCAGAAAAATATCATTTAGCAACGGAAAAATCCATCGCTAAATGGCTATTTTCTATCAGAAAATTTTCATTTAACGAAGAAAAATATTAATGACCCTTGTTTTAACGACGGAAAATAACCATTTAACGACGGATATTCCGTCTTTAAATGATATTTTTCTGGTAGGTCTTAAAATTTTTATGACAGTGAGACAAAGATTGAATGACATTCAAAATTTTGCTTGACCTTGTTGACGTCTTTTTCTCCTAAAAGTGTGACTGTTTTTTTATTTTTTATAATAAAAAAAAAGTGTGACTGTTTTCTCAAATTTTTGCATCATGTGATGGTCATTTAATTAGTGCTGCAAATTTGTTTGCGGCATGAACTGAATATTTGTTTGAATTTTTGTGAGATTATCTCTTGAAATAGATTTCATAAGAACACATTTGAATATTTTAGATGGAATGTCCTGATAAAAAATTGTGGGATATTCAAGAAAGTAAATGTACTATTATTATTGTTCCTTTGTAACTAGCCAATGAAAGAGGATTTACATTTTAGAATCCTAATATGAAATATTAAAATTGATTTTTCCCCCAACGATGGGACATATGTTTTGAACTGCCCACAAAGGTAGGTTTAATTTTTTGAAGTAAAAAATAAATCTTTTTATTATATTATTCCTGAACTAGTCGTAATATTTTATATCCACTAAAATTTTGAAAAGGGGGAGGGAAAAAAATTAAATGAATTATATACAATCAGGAGATACATTGCATAACTAAAAATTAGAACCAATTAGACGCAAAGTATACAATCGAAATTAATCGTCCAAAAACCAGATCCTCTTCATTAATTGAAATTAATCATCCAAAAACATAACCCTAAACTTGTTCACATGCACCTTCGTGAAGCGCACATATTTCTTTTAGAATTTTATCGGTTGCCTGTATACCTGTTAATTGGGCTTAGAAAATAATTTGATATCGGATGATCAAAGGCAATAAAAAAGGGTACTCCTTAAATTATAAAAAATTTTTTTATCAGCAAATCATAAATCTATCAGAATGGACTCCATCCCAGCATTTATTGATTATTTTTCTTTGGGGTGCTATATCGTAGGAAAATAGTTTTCTTCTCTGATCAATAATGGAAGATTTTGAAAATCACTGTCACTTGAATTGAGGATAATATTCTTTGCCTTCCTCACAGAACTTTCCTTCTTGATGCTGAACTTTTTGAAAAATTTAGCCGTTAGTATGGCTCCATCCATCCTCAATACAAATACACTCTTCCCTCAAGCAAATGATCATATCAAAATCTCCAAAAGATTTTCTCTCCTTCAATTCAAAGAGTAGAAAGATACTGTGAAAATCTTCTTGTCGTGCCTTAGAGATTTTCTCTCATGATTTCAGGTCGGTGTGCAGCTTGTAAGAATCAAAGAAGAAAATGTCCTTCGGATTGCATTTTCTCTCCCTATTTCCCTCCCAATGATCCTGAAAGGTTTGCTTGTGTCCATAGAATATATGGTAGCAGCAATGTCGGAAAAATGCTTCAGGTAACCAGTAAATAATTAATTAAAATCAATTTATTTAGTAGATAAAATAATGCAACGCACATAAAAGAAATAGAAACAAGTAAAAGATTGTCTCTTGTAGTAAGGATCAAATTTTTCTTTTTTCCTTTATGTTTTTTTTTTTTTTGCCTTTTTCACCATGATTTTCATTTTTTCCAATATCATGTGATGGCAAAAAACCAAATTAAAAATAAATGAATAAATATGGTTAGATTTGGTTATTTGATATTCACAGCCAACATCTCTGTGAGTTTGTAATAATATTTGCAGCAAATCCCAGTGCATATGAGAGCACAAGCAGTGGATACATTATATTTTGAAGCAAGATGCAGGATAGAAGATCCAGTGTATGGCTGTGTTAAGCTTATCTCTCAGTTGCGTAAAAACTTGCATGATACAGAAAGCGAATTGGCCAAAGTTCAAGCTCTTGTTGCCTTCCACAAACTCCAACTCTCACAAGTTGAACCTCATCAACCTAACTTGGCTGATGCATCACAAAGCAGTATCCAGCAGTTTCAGTTCAATCACTCTACTCAGAATCCTTGGTTTAGTAATTAGAACTTGTGTCTTCTTACGTATGAATGAATGGTTAGTCTTGTTTTAATTGTTCTGCTCGATGGAAACTGAATTTTATATTTTTATATCATCATGGGATTTTATACATGTAATAAAAATTTGGATGAGTACTGTTTTCACTTACTTGGATGGAGGAAATAATGGCGTTGTCGACGTGATCATCAATAATAATAATAATAATAATAATAATAATAATAATAATAATAATAATAATAATGTGTATTGCCAATCAGGTTATCATCTTAAAGATCAAGCATCAAGCAATAAATATTCTCTCTTAGGGAGCAATTGGTTTAGCGTATTTTAATAATGATCTATAGAAGCTGCATTCTCATTTTTAGAATTAGAATTTAATAAATTAGGTATATATATATTAGTCTTATTTTTTTTTATCAAAATAACGTAAACCAATCTGATAAACTTTGCCTCAAAATATATATCTTTAATAATTCACCTTTAAATTCGTCAATGTGGGACTATATTATAATAGTCCTTAACAAATGCATCTCATGCTCACCTCAACCTCTCCCCTCAATTTATCATTCAATTAACCAAAACAATTGGATTCAAGACGCTGCATTTTTCTGCCATTGAGCATTGCAGAATAAGCATTGTGTTTGAGTTGCATGAAAACAACAATGTTCAGGAACTCTCTGCTTAACAGAGAATCTCACTTTTTTTCCCCCAAAAGAGAAACAACATTGTGTCCGTACAATGTTAGCGTTTTTCTGGGGTTTTGTATCATTCCTACGTCTTTACTCCCATATCAACCACAGAATTGAGAGGATCTTCATATTATGGTTCCAGCTGGACATTGGAATTCCCAAATTTAATACACACACACACGCTAAATGAGACCCATCAGCGAATGTCATTGGGATAAGTAGCTTACCTTTGCCTGATTATGGGCTAGTTTCATCCTCCTCTTTAACGAACTCTATTTCCTCCTTCTTACCTACCAGTACCACTTCTTGGGCAGGATTCACATGTAGGCCACGGAAGCCCCGCCTCTTTAAACGCCACCGGAGGATTGCTTTCTCAACCTTTGCGGTAGTTCTTCTGCACCTTGAAAGCCCGGAAAGCAGCCTGCATTGGAACATAGGTGTGATCAGGCTTTCCCTGGATGTTCCTGGCAGAAATTCTTAAGTCATTTCAACTCATGAAATATGCTGGTATCATCCCTGGAAGTCTGAAAATTTATAGTGGTCCCTTTTGTTGCTAGGGATTTGATTTAAGAGTCAGGAGAGGGCCAACTCCTGTTTTCGGTCCCCTGGCACCAATGTGATTTTCATTATCTTATCATGATATATTATCTTGTTGATCATGCATGTCAAATTTCAGATAAATGTATTCACAAGTTGAATTCAGAAGGTAAATAATTTAAGATATATCATATGAAACTAATTAAATACACCCCAAGGGAGCTCGCATTAGGCTAGCATTTACCTAAATTATAGATTTTGTAAGATTTCTGTAAAAAGTTACTCCATCCGGTTCTAAATACAAGACCTAGTATCTTGGATGGAGTATTCTAACCTTCGTACAAATGCAACATTACTTGCAATAGCGAACAGTTCAAAATACAGATGCGGAGGATTCTAATTTTGGTTAGTTCAAAATACAACTCAAACAAATGACAAATGGATTTGCAATGGAAAGTATATTTGCTCAGCAACCAGTACTATCAGAGGCAGAGTGGTGGTACTGACCTGAATTTTGATTGCCTGGCGACGCATATTGAGAAATTCTCTACGCATCTTCCATCTACGGAAGGTATGCTGGATGCGAGCATCACCTGCCAAAGACTCCCTCGACTCAAAGTTTCGAAAAGCATGCTGGATCTTCATTGCTGCAACTATTTGGTGTGCTTCAGCTTCTGGACTGAAGTTCAACTGCATAAGATCGTAATTTAGTGAATGCTCCCTAAATGTAGCTTGTATGCGTGCTGCAGCCTCAGCAGCTGTCCGGTAAGCTGCTAATGTATCCTTCATATCCAGCTTATCCTCATTGAGTTTCTCAGAATTTACTGCATTACTTGTGCTATTAGTTTCCAGCGAGCAACAGATATTTCCTGCTATGCTCATGCCATTGAACCACTCAACCAGAGACTTTTCCTAAAGATAAGCTGCTAAGCCATTATAACCCTTCATCTGAGCCAGATCAGCAGCAGTAAATCCACCAGGATGTTGAGGAGTAGGATCGGTGATCAAATTTGGCCTTGCCCCTGCAGACAATAGAGCAGCAACCATTTTCTCCCTGCAAACAAATTTCAAATTAAATAAACAATGAATTTACATATACAGCTTATCCTCATTGAGCTTCTCAGAATTTACTGGATCGCTTGTGCTAGTAGTTTCCAGCGAGCCACTGATATTTCCTGCTATGCTCATGTCATTGAACCGCTCAACCAGAAGCTTTTCCTAAAGATAAGCTGCTAAGCCATTATAACCCTTCATCTGAGCCAGATCAGCAGCAGTAAATCCACCAGGATGTTGAGGAGTAGGAACCGTGACCAAATTTGGCCTTGGCCCTGCAGACAATAGAGCAGAAACCATTTTCTCCCTGCAAAAAAGTTTCAAATTAAATAAATAATGAATAGCTCATTCAACTTCATCAATAGTGAAGCTAAACAGAAAAGAACTATTCAATCATTCAGCGGCTGCAAAGCTAATTGTTTTAAAAAAGTGAGGATGGAATACTGTACCTTCCATAATAAGCTGCCCAGTGCAGGGCTGTTCATCCAAATTTATCACGGAAATTCATTGAAATACCAGACCATGAAAATAATGAAACAGCCCATGTGTATCCCAAAATCGAGCACAAGTGGATTACACCTTGACCTTGGGCATCAATTTCAGTAGTCTGACAACCTAAAATAATTCTCTCCAACAGCCACTCCTTTAGAAGTCTTCAATGAAATTTCAAACAGGGCATCTCTTACTTCAGGAAATTGAGTTTTATGGTCTTCAGTAGACTTAATAGAGTACTGCCAACTTTTGGAAATATATAATGTCTTGGAGACAAATTTCTTAGCCTCCTTCAGTGCATTAGGCGATACTTTGCTAGAGGTAATGTCAAGATTCTTTTGTGTAGCAAATGGCAAATATGCAAACCTCATCTGAAGTTGAAACTCCTCCCAGGTGTAACTGTCTTCGATGGAAGCCGCAGGGTCTTGCAAAACAGTATGCGATACTCAAAATTAACAACTTGACTTGTGGGCTTGTGGCCAACAAAACTCAAATAGAGATTCACAAAACCAGGGGAATGTTGTGGTACCCAGCATCGATAGACACCAACTTGAACAAATTCTGAAGGAACAGGAACATCTCCACAGATGCAAAACAGATTGGACTTCGCAAGGTGCATATGGTCATCATGAAAAAAATCCAGTTATTAGGACCTGGAACAGGTAAATGAAGGTAAGAAATTATATTACATATGGAAAAACAAACAATAGTAAATATTTAAATTATCAATAAAAAGTGTTTGTGGTATAAAGCAATGAGACAACTTATTTAATTAAGATGTGCATGTATAACGCCAAAGATTTAGACTCCTGCTCCTTATATTTAGCACCATATTTAAGCCTTAAGAATCGACAAGCATATTTTATTGTTTAAACAAAGAGCTCAATATTGACTAAGAAGCAAAATGATAGGCACTAGGGAAAAGAATATACATGTACAATATTTAATAGACACTAGCTATTGGATTCTTGATAATAGCAAAAACAAACCTTTGTTTTCTCAGTGGAGCATGCCCAGACTGAAGACACATCAGTGATATTAAATAGTTGCTCTGGCAGGGAAGGTCGATGATTATCCAATCCTCAAAAGTATGAATCATGAACAGATGAAACTGAGGATTCAAGACCAGAGTCATCAATAGAATATGGTGAATCAGCCATCATATGGCTTAGCCAATTTTCAAAGCTATCCTGGCTTTGCAGAGTGTCATTGATGATACTGTTTACCAAATCGCCACCACCCATGGTGATAAATTTTCACTCTGCACATATGAATTTAATTGACTGTTAGCTGTCTGAAGATTCAAACTTACAGGAAAATTGTCTGGAGCGCCGTTGTTCCAATCAATTGCATTGTTTAGAACATCAAAAGAATGAATTTCCGCAGATTGATTGTTGGCTACCTGGTGAGAAGATACATCTATAGGTTACAAACAAAGCATCAACTGAAAAGAAGAGAGCAAGAAACCAATAGTATATTAATGGCAACACTAGCTACTGAAATTGTTTCACACTTAAAATTAAAGATAGTTCCGAGAAATATATAGACAGACCACAGCTATATCAAGAGAAATCCTGGCTTAGCCAATTTTCAAAGCTATCCTGGCTTTGCAGAGTGTCATTGATGATACTGTTTACCAAATCGCCACCACCCATGGTGATAAATTTTCACTCTGCACATATGAATTTAATTGACTGTTAGCTGTCTGAAGATTCAAACTTACAGGAAAATTGTCTGGAGCGCCTTTGTTCCAATCAATTGCATTGTTTAGAACATCAAAAGAATGAATTTCCGCAGATTGATTGTTGGCTACCTGGTGAGAAGATACATCTATAGGTTACAAACGAAGCATTAACTGAAAAGAAGAGAGCAAGAAACCAATAGTATATTAATGGCAACACTAGCTACTGAAATTGTTTCACACTTAAAATTAAAGATAGTTCCGAGAAATATATAGACAGACCACAGCTATATCAAGAGAAATAAGAACCAGCAGTGGAACAGTTACTATATAACCAATTTTCCTTTTTTACACAACAGAAAATAATGAAGTATTCATCTGACATCATTTAGGATCCAAGATTTTTTCTGCTCGAATTTCCATTCAGTCAAATTTGAGAAAACCGTGATGAAGTACACTATCGTGAGGTTATTGAGAAAACCATCGTAGGAAAGATAAGATCTCCTTACCCTGCTTGAATTTCCATTCAGTAAAATTTGTTTTTCTTGAAGAAAACATGGAACCTTTCCTGCAAAGTGTTAAAGTTAAAATTTTAAGATGATAGGATGATTTCCAGACTAGATACCGGTTCTACGGGAAAACACAATAAATTACCTCCAGTAGAAGTGGAAGTGGTAGAGGTGGTAAGATAATTTGTAACCATTAGTTCATCCCATTCAAGTATATTAATCTCATGAAGCCTCAGTTCGTGACTTTTGAAGGTTAAATTGTCATTCAGCACTGTTTGCGCCAAAACACAGGAAAAAGGGGGGAGACGAGGAAACAAAACTAATAAGGTAAATAAAAAGCTCGGTACCCAAGACGACTGTGGCCGGATATCAATTGACCTACTATGACTAAATTTAGCATCCTGCATGAACTCAAAGTATATCTTTAGCTTCCTACGGGAAGAGTGGGAAGAAGTTAAACAATGAATTGGTAAATGATCTTTGTCCATTGCACATGTAAATTCCTTTTACAACATCCATCCGTCAAACCTTAGGATCTATACTAGGCAATAAACAAATCAAAGTATGTTTCAAAAACTGTAATAAGCCGGTTGCATAGATAGCTGCCAACAGTACACAGAAAATCATCTTAAAGTTCTCACCACCAGCGCATGCCTTGTTGATCCCAGAATCTAATTCTTCTGATAATACCCATGGTGTTGTTGGATCAGAGGGAGAACTAGCATTTGAATATACAGGTGTGAGCGGAAAACCTTGTGACTGTCATAGACCACACCCCAATTTTTGGAATGTCATATTGTATTTGTCCACTAGATCAAACGGTAAAGCATAAACGGCAACTAAGTATGAATTTTGAGCTTATCATGAAGATGCGTTAGATATCTTGCACGAAAATAAAACCAAGTGATAAAACCCCAGCATTAGCAAGATATCAGTACAATATGCAGTTGCTTGCTGGTCAAGAGCATGTTATATGCAACTACATTTTCTACTTGGGAATGAAATGAACAGCATGAAGAAAATTGAATCTCACCAGCTAACTTCATTGAAGTATCAGGGAGTGGGGTTGGAATCTTTAACAGGATGGCGTAAGGATGAGGTGGGAAAGACAGCCCACTCAATTGAAGATTCATTTTATGAAAAAATGGATGGTATCTAATTCCCTCTTGTTTGGACATCACAATGACATTCATGGTGTGGATTGCGTTTGGAGAGTGAAACTTCCTATAAAATTTGCTCAGCTTCAATTTGTAGTAACATGCTTATTCTATACCAAGACTTTCTCTATTAATCACACATTCAACTGCTACCATATTTTGAATGTTTTTACAGACTATGGAAAAGTAATAAGAATGAGAAATGAAATTGTCTTGTGCGCATGCTATTTTCTAAAACATGCCGGATCCCCATATTCATAACATACTACCAAAAACGCTTGTACCCACACCATTGCAACCTAACTTGTGAACGCCACACAGAATTTTCAATAAAAGAAATTGAAAATGTGAGTATCAATGTGAGAAATTCAGTTTATAGATGCGATTTTTGGTTTACCCAGAGATGCTTGACAACTCCCTTCCAGATCTAAGGATTACTAAATAATTACTTTGATCAATGTTGCCATAATATATGGCCCTTCTTTTAGCCAAGCAACCAACGCAAGCTACACCTGAAACATATCTTGTGCTGTGCAAAATGAACTTTAGAAGGAAAAAGGAAAAAACACAACCTCCTCTGTTTCCCGATAATGAACAAGGTCGATATGCTCCATACTCCTGAAATAAATAAGCATCATTAATGATTCAGGAGTATGGTAGATACATCACAGGTTGGAGATTAGGCCTTAAGAGTTCAGCCAACTATAGTTACACATACTTATCAAGCAACCAATAGCATCTGCGAACAAAGTTTGGGTTTTCTTCACTATGTGCATAGTATACATGGATTCTTTCTTCATTACCAACCTGAATGATGGGAAAAATAGAATGACCAGAAAGAGTCTCAAAAACCGGATACTGCGACATCAAATTCACGTGAAAACACATATACACCCAAAGAACATGAGAATTCTCACTTTTCAGTGCTCATGAACTTCTTTAACAGTTTTTCCATCCTTTTTCTTTTTCCAATTGTGTCCCTCTTTACAAAGTTCCTAAGCTTCTTCCTGTCAAATAATACAAATATCACCATCTGGTGTACAGAGAAAAAGGACAGAACATCATGATGTTTTAAAAAAAAAACTACTTCTCGAAATTTTGTTAATCATAATATATGAAAAGGCTGTTAATGAATTATGTCACATATCATTTGTAGTACATTGCTTCATTCATAATGTACATCATAACAGTGATTCAAAAATCTCTAATCACACAAGTTCACCCCTTTCTCTATTTGTTAAGAATTAACAGATCCAAAAATTTATGTTTTACAACAATTTACATGTCAAAAAGATCATCTGAAGCAAGAATTCCATGCATTAAGCCTTACTTTGGCATGGAAAATGCTCTTTACAAATTGAAAAGCAGAAATGAATTGGATAGAAACAGTCAGCTTAATTATTTTTTGAAAAAATACATCAGCATATGAAAAATACTTATCCCTTTTCTTTATTCATGACTTTTTAGAACTCAAGGACACAAGTATTGTCCAAGCTCATGAAATAACTGCCTATCAACTTTATTAGCATCACGTTGTTGCCAACGGCAATAGACAATTACTTTTGGGCAAATTTACTGGGTTGATATGGATGGTAAAATGTTCGTAGTTACAGAGTATGGCATGAATCTCATTGGGGACGAAGCCATCTGCGTCTTGCTTCCTCCATAATAATTCCAACATCCAACTCTGGTCCACATAATAGAATATATCAGAAAATAAGTCAACAAAGATTATCAACAATAATATGCATTAATCATCAGCTAAATATCTCATTGCCAAAATAAGATTCGCAATGGTCCAACAAATCGCAAAAGAATGGCATGGTAAAAACACAAATTATCAGCTTCTTCCATCCACATCATAAAGTGCGGGTGTTTTCATAATAAACTACCTTACTGAATCAAAGGATAAGACTGTTTATTCAAATGGATGACTCCAAATATACTAAGATTCAAAGATTTAATCCCTTTCATTACATTCCTTTTCAACATTGCTTAACCAAAACTAAAATAATATGATAGTATGATATGTAATATGATTTACCAAACATTAGGATAAACTCAAGTAAAACGATGACCTTTCTGGCTTGATGTTATGCCATTCTGCTTGAACATCTTGTTGAATTCACAACATATATTTTTAAAGTCCTATCATCATCACTCTGCACTCTTAACTGCAGGAGGTGCCACCAAGTGAAAATTACCACATTTCAGCTTGACTAATTACAGGTAACAATTGTCAGGCTAGTTACGAACTCCAATCATGGTCACAGAGAGAACTCTTCATTTTATTGACAGCAAGGTTCCAGTATAACCCAGGTACGCTGAAATAAATCGTTCCAAAGACAAGAAATAGAATGGAACAAATTCATATTTCGAGCCACCCCACTTTCATTTTGAAAATCACTAAAATACGTTTTCCCCTGACAAACTCTAAAACAACAAGCAAGGTTGGCCAAATAGAATGGAACAAATAACAAATAATTCAAGCATCAAAATTCATCTCTTCCCTCACCTTAATGAAAGACAGTAGCGGGAGAGAGAACGAAATGAAAACATCCAAATCCGCACATACCCTGCATTGTGTGGAATCCATGTATCTCTTAGCTCAGATTATGCCTGCTTGCTAATTTTTGTAAAGATTAAAAATGTTAAATAAATTACTTTAAACTATTTATATTTATTATTATTTTTTAAAATAGTTTATTTAACTTGTAAATTGATGTATTCTCTGACGACGCATATAAATATTTCAGAGAGATTAAGTGGTACATGTTATAATTTAATAATTTATTTAGCTTCTTTAATATCATTGTTGGCCCTTATAATTTGATCAAAGTTTGGTTTTTGTCCATGCAGTTTCAACTCATTGGATTTGATCTTTATACTTTTATAAAAATTTGATTTAAATTCAATAACTACTTCATCTACTTTTAATTAGGGTTGGTAAAACCCGTGGGCTGGCCCGTGCAGGTTGGTGGGCTAGGCGAGCCAGCCCGCCGTAGCCTGCCAACAAAACGGGCTGCGAAATCGCAGCCCGACCCCACACTGGCGGGTTGGTGGGTTGGCCCGCCAACCCGCCAGAAAATATTTTTTATAAATCATTTTTTTTACCAAGTTTTTTTCTATAAGATTGCATAATTATATGATTATCTTTCCAATCCTATCAATAAATGTTCAATAATTTTTTAAAAATAGAATTTAATATTACTTTTCTCTTTGTAAAAAATATTAAGATGAAAAAAGCAAAAAAATAACACATATATATTTTTTTAAAAAATAAGAAATAAAAATGGGTTAGGCAGGCTGGCCCGCTAACCCGCGGGTTAGTGGTTGCGGGCTGGAATTAGCCCACCACTCTAGCGGGCTAGTTGCCATCTAAAGGCGGGTTGGGCTTTTTCCCAAATATACTTTTAATAAATTCTGATTTTGGTCTCTATATTTAAACTTGGACTAAAACCACCTATTTGAAACTATTAGAATCATAATCAAAATTCGATTAGGCAGTAAAGACCAACAATAATATTAACTCTTTTAAAAACCTAATACAAAATATTGAAGTGTATTTCTTGACCCACCATTTAAACTTATTTATTTGAAGTGGGAGAAAATAAATTTTCTTCTTTATGCATGAACTGACCATAATTTTTTGGAACCCATTCATTAACTCTCTAAATAAGGGAAGGAAAAAATTAGATGCAGTGTATACAATGACATACATTGTATATAACAGAAAATTAGAATAAATAGATACATGAATTTAAATTTAAACCAGCTGATCTTCATTAATTAGGTGCAGTGTATCCAATTAAATACATTGTATAATTGAATGTTAGAATAATTAGATACATCGTACATGTATTTGAAATTTAAACCAGTCGTGTTTCTTCACACACCCAAATGTGTATAAATACATATATTTTTAGGGTTTACTCCCAAACCATTTCTCAGTTCTCTAGAGAGAAGAGTGCATTCAATAAACTGATTTTGTTACAAGGGTTTGAGTCTCCATTTCGTTCTCTTGTTTTGTGAGGGCAATTTGTTCCTTGGCTTGACTTGGTATTTAGTGATTATCATCAACTCACTACTTGGTGTTCGTCTGGTGAGAGAGTTTGAGGTACATATGTGTGCTTGTAGTGGTATGTGTGACTAATGGCAAGTGTTCACAGTTTTTGTGTAGATCTTTTGGAGACATAGAACTACCATGATATATGTAATCACATAGATAGTGAAGATTTGATAATTAAAAAAGATGACTCTCTAGGACCATATCCTCAGAAAATGATGTTCATGGTAGAGAGAGCCTTTTGAGGTCTGATGATGTTTGGTCTCTAAGGTGGTGATTAAGTGTTCAAGTTGTGGTCGTTTCATATTACTATGTTGTTTTCATATCTTGATGCTTTTAGTACAAACTGTTTTTCTAGTAGCAAGATTTTGGGTTGTTTGAGTATGAATCATTGTGTTTGTATTCTATTTCCACTTGTACATGCTTTGTTCAGTTTAATTTGACAAGAAAATAATTGATTATGTCGATATTTGTCATCTCTTTCATAGATAAGCATGAAGTTTGAGAGAACCGCTAGCAATGATGAAGATCAAGAAGATAAAAAAAAATACTACATATAGTTTTATGGCATGTTGATCATTGCTTATCAAATCAACGGCATACCAAAGGTATGTTATTGAGTATTCTATATATAAGCACACATATCAATGAGTATATATTATTTATATATTTCAAATCAAATGGTTAAACATTTATCACTGCTCGTGATTCTTATCCAAACGAATGACTAGTTGGTATATTTTTTGAAATATTATTATGTAAACTCAACAGACGAACTACCTGACATTTATGCACAATCATCATACAGATAATTAAGTTCAATTGCTTTTGGTTTGTTGTAATATCCATCTAATTTATCTCACAATCAAATTGTCTAGGAACCTCAAAATGATACTTCTGACTGCACCAATCCTTAATAGACCTTAACATGCGCCCTCCTGATGAAGAATGCATGAGGGACATGGAAGATGATATACGTTCAATTCGTAACTAATGTTACTGATTGAGTAGTTTTCAGCATTGATGGCTAAATGGTGTTGATCTTCCTGTTTGTCTAATCAGAAATGGGAATAATGATCGCGGTATAGTGTTGAAAAGAAAAATTTTCTGTCATATATAGCTAATCAATGAATTCAAGGGATTGTTTCATAATTTATTGAATGAAAATGACACATGAAGCTTGTGGAAAGCGGAAGTGGCAATAAAGCCACTCTGAATTACAATACAGTCACATATTTAAGTTGTCTGAGAGGGATTGTACCTGCCAGCCCATGCGAATTAGAGTTGAAAAGAGAAACGATGGGATGGAAAAGGAATGATTGAAGATTCTATAAGATTTAAAGATGGTGAAAGATGTTTCACTCTTGGTGAGATGATTGAGCAAGAAACACCTACATATGTAAAATAAAAATCTCAATAACTTGTGCCAATACCTCAGCTCAACGCCACTAGCAGTGAAATCATTTCATTATAATCAAGAAAAAAGGGTTTGATCATAACATAATGAAGAGAATCATTATCGATAATTTTGGGCATAAATGGTAGGGACTTGAGTAATCCCAATTTCAAGCTCTCTTTTGCCACTAGAAGTCTTAGAAGAAGCTGGCCTTTACCACATTGCTTAATCTAGAGAAGGAAATGAGGGTGAGAGTGCATAATGATGAAAACGATTGAAACTACTTGTTCTACTTGTAACCGGTGTAGAAAGTAAATAATTTTTTAGTTTTCTAATTTAATTATAATTTTATCTGGTATAAAAAATATGATGACACAAAGAAAAGGGATAAGTTGTATCGAATGAATAATTTTTTAAGTGCAACTATCATCCTAAAATATTTTATGATGGATCATAGCTAACATCTTGAAATATTTTTTCAGTTGCGTAGTGTCTTGAAACATTTTTTTTGATATATTTAACATCCTAGAGTATTTTTATAGGACCTTCAGCACCTAAAAATATTTTGTTGAATCTGCATCAAGGCACTAAAAATGTTTTATGGTGTAAGAAGCACTTAAAAAAATACTTCAAGGTGTACCGTTGGATATACCATAAAATACATTATGGTGATACATAAACATGAGAAAATACTTTTGGGTGTTGCATACACCTTAAACCATATTAAAATTAATTTATTTTCTTCAACCACAATTTAAAATTATTTATATATTTAAAGTAAGAAAAGAGAAAATAAATCTTCTTCATTTATGTCATTCATGAACGAGTCATAATTAGGCTTGTTTGTTGGCACGTTAGAAAAACTAAACGCACGTTTAAAAGTGTTTTCCACAAAACTAGATAATCTCCTTCACATATTTACCTTGACTTGCATAAAAGTGCTTCTCTACCACGTTCCCAAATGAACACAATTTTTACGACCAGCCACTAACACCCAAAATAACAAAAGGAAACAAAATAGATAAAATGTATACAATGATGAGATCCATTGTATAACTGATAATTAGAATGATTAAATTTGAACCACCTTCTCATCATTAATTCAAAATCATCCTCCAAAGTCCAAAGTCTTAATCCTAACAAAATTCACACATACTCTTGAGAGAAGAGAGACATATGCATGCACGTAGCTATTGGGGTATAATTAAGCTAACTTAAACTTAACCATGTGTTCATCAAAGTCAGAAAAAAATTTAAGAAAAATGATGATGTTGTAGAAATAATATCTTCAAGGCACCACCTTAATTCTATGTCAGATATATACGTAGCTTTAAGACGCAGACATTTCTGAAAAATTTACTTTTATTTGTATTAATAAATCATTTTATAAGTTTATATATGAGTATAACACATAATTTTTGTTACAAACAAATGGAGAAAATTTAATGTTTATTTATTTTCATCTGGCTGGCAATAATTGACCCTGAAGAAACTGATGATATGGGACGATTGAGATGAATTGATAGAATTTCCCTAAAAACAAAGCTTGATCTATGTTTTTATTAGTACTAAATGTTATTGGAAGTGCATGTTTGACACTTGACAGCTATGCCGAGCTTCCTACTCCATGTCTTATAATTTACACTACCAAAAAAATGTTATTTAGCGACGGAAAAATCCATCGCTAAATAACTATTTTCCATCAGAAAATTTCTATTTAGCGATAGAAAATATTAGTGACCCTTATTTTAGTGACGGAGAATGTCCATTTAGTGACGAATTTTCCGTTGCTAAATGACATTTTTCTAGTAGTGTTATAGTCATATTATTATAGTGTTTATCACAGTCCTTTTAAAATGTGTAGAAACAACTAATATTTCTAAATCAATTTTTAAAAACTAAATGGAAGTGTAAAAACTTGGCTTCCTCTATTTTTTTTATTAGTATTAAGTGTTATTAATGGAAGTGCATGTTTGAGACTTGGTAGCCATGCCGTATTTTTTGTGACTGAATGTTTGACACTTGACAACCATGCTCAGCTTGTCATTGCATATCTTATAATTGACGGTCATAAAACAATAATATAATATTTATGACTCTCCTTTTTAATAAATGTACTAAAACAATTTATATTTCTATATCAATTTTTAAAAACTAAACGGAAGTATAAAGACTTTCTAATTGTTATTTTATTGGCTAAGTATACTTTTTGTCCTTTATATTTGTGTCAGGTTTTGCTTTAGTCCTTTAAGTTCAAAAAGTGAACTTTCAGTCCCCCGAACTTAACGTTGTTAGTGTCTCTTAACTGAAATTGCTGACTCATCAAACTTAACATTGTTATTTTAAATCTTTGTTATTTTACACAATTTAAAATATTAAATTTATTATATTATTCAATTAAAATTAAAATATGAGTATGCTTTGCCAATGTTTTATTGCACAGTCATCAATTAAATTTGATAAGTCATCAATTTCCGTTAAGAGAAACTAACGGCGTTAAGTTTGAGGAAATGAAAGTACAATTTTTAAACTTAAATGACTAAAAATGAAACCTGACGTAAACATAAATGATTAAAAGTATATTTTAACATATTTTATTAGTGTTAAACATCATTGGAAGTGCATGTTTGACAAGTGACAGCCATGCCGAGCTTGTCACTGCGTAGTAACGCATTTCAAACAAATACACATACATCACATAGCTTCCTTTTTGAACTCTATAAATATTGATACCTTCCCTTGCTTCTTCACAAACCAATAACTCAAAAATCTGCTTCTAACAGTTCCATTCCTCACCATTAGTTTCATTCTGTTCTAAATGAGTCCCATCTCTTATTGTTTAATCAGTTTGATCTGTTCTGGCTTCTTAGTTCAGCCCAAGCTCCAATTGTTCAATGTAAAAAATCTCTATTAATTTTCTTTCAGCAACTTCAATTTTTTTTATATAGAATGTATTTCTGATCTATTTGGAAACCATTTTATTTTGGTGCAGAATGGACTCATATGTGAATGGAAAAGCAAAGCCATATATCATGCACCAAAAATTAAACCTATAAATCTCTGCATCTATTCAATATCATCCCATTTACTCACATCCTAAACATTATAACCATATTTTACTCACATCCTAAACATTACGTCCATCCGTTCGTGAATTTTCAAAGGTAATGTTTTTCTTGAGACGTTTGTTGCATGGAATTAATTGGAAGATGTTCATTCTGATATAATTATAATAGCAGATTAATACATTCTAATATCTGAGAAATTTTTTTGACAGGACGTAATGCTTGGGGAGTGAGTATTATACACGTCATGTGGGAAGGTACGAGTGATTATAATTGGGTTGAGATTAATCCAGCACCCTAAGTGTTTTCCTTTTCAAATGTGTCCAATAGTCTAAATTATTTTGTATTACAATTTTTCCTGAAAGCATTTTTTCAGGAGATATTTTGCCCTTAGAGTGTTTTTTTTCAGACTTTCACTACTACAATTAGTATTACAATTACAGATCAGGGTTGAAAACAAGGAAGATAAATCCAGAAAATATCTTAGATGACTGCTAAAAAGTTGAAAAAAAAATATATTATTGAAAATCTTAAAGATGGGTATAAAAAATTAATATGAAAATTAACTCAAGAAATACTTTAGGGGCAAATTGCACTAAAAAGAGCCGGACGCATTAAAAAATACTTTATAAATAAAATTGTACCATAAAATATTTTAAAATGTTAAATGCACCTAGAAAAATATTTTAGTAGTACTGAATTAACCTTGACACTTAAGCCATTATTGGTTTCAATAGCAGCAATCTTATAGAAGTATTTATTTTTGTACATATATGTGGCTTTTCAATAATCTTAGGCATTTATAATTGATGTTTAATTTTGATGCATGCAGCATAAAGAAATATTTCGACCCGAACGGTGCGAGCCTCACATGTGCGTGTCATTATGGGGTATATTATATTCCTCATAAAGGAAGAAGGATGGTGCTGCAAGATTTCCTGCAATTAATTAGATGCAATTATATAGAGCCATGTAAAATTATGTCAATAGACTTCAATTCAATTATATTTGGGGTACCTAATGTGTCTCTCTCTAATGTCCTATGTAATATCCTGCTCTCCCAAATATTTTGCATTAGATTATGTACAAACATGAATGAAATTTCGATATCTTATTTGAATGAAATGATGCTGTTTTGATTTTTTTTATCTTATTCTTAAAAAATACTTTAATTTTGTGAAGTTTTCATTATTCTCTTTGAACAATTGTAAAACATTAAAAAAATGTACACTTTTATATTTAAAGATATCAAGATGTTACTTATTTTAAGTGGAATTTTATGATATAAAGAAAAAACGTATGAGAAATTAAGTTATTAAGAAAAGCATGAGAAAGTATTAAGGAAAACACATTAGAGGCCCTAAGCCTCTTTAATTTAGCACATTATAGAACTTAATACGTATAAAATAGACACATGATGAATTCTCTAACCTTCATGCTATGTTATTTTCTATTATACTTTGCTGAGTTATTATATAAACACACGCTCGCACGCACAATTTCTTCAATATGATCAGAGTGATGGAATGAAAAAGTGAATAGGTCTTTGCTGAATCAAACTGATACATTATACCAATGGACATTAGTATTAGTGGTTTTAACCACTTAATCATTAAGTTTTAAGTTCGAGCCAGTGCCAATAAAAAAATATCTTTGAGAGAGCTACCCTTGATTGAATCTAACAATGCTTGAATAGAACCAGTCACACAGACTTTTCATACATTCACACATATTCAAACTCAAAATTTCATAGTAATTAAGCGGTTAAAACACCTTCCACCTAGATTAATATCCATTGGTGATGAGAAACTACTTCTGATACAAAAAGGAATGGAATATGAGTTGAGTGAAATACAGAAAAGGAAAAAAAAATGAAATCAAATATATGCTTTCTATATATATTGCGCAAGTTTTAAGGAATCAAGATGCTTGTGGTATTCTTGTTTTTTAATCAATCTGAAGGATATCTTTGTGCTTTTAGCCAGTGTTAGGGATTAGATATTGATAAAAAACGTAAAACCCATTTCACATTTTTATCCATTTTCTTTTCAAATTAACCTATTGATATTTCTTCAATAATAATAAAGTAGAAGAATTGAGAAAATTAAGGACGAAAATGATTAAAGTGCTTTGAAAAAACATATCATATTGACTAACTTAATGCCTGTTTGACAAGGTATTTAAAAACACTTCTGAAGGTCCAAACCATGGTTTGAAGAAAAGTTGACAAATACTCACTTTTTTTTGGCAAAATCACTTTTGGAAGGAAAACCATGATTTCAAAAAAGCTATGCGGAGGAGCTTTTTATCATGCACCATTGGCTAGTTGTTGTGGATTTCTAATGACACTCCAAAAATACATCTCATCTTCTCCTTCCCCATTCTGAAACCTCAGCCGCACAGCCTCCTCTGGATCTAGCCGTGTTGTCAGTGGCTATCGTCTTCCAAGCACACACGCCGGCAAGTTTCTCCTCGGCTTCGAAGAGAAATTTCCTGTATTGGTTGTCATATTCGTCGCTCCGTGGCAACACCAAACATAGCAGCAACATAAAAAGATCAAAATCATATCAATATGAAAACATCACAGAGCAAATGACAACGCCAACACCGTCTGATATAAGTTGTTGAGTCATGAAGATCTAGGCTCGGGGTTATCTCCAGACGGTGATGCTGCAACGGTCTGATCTCTCTCTCTTTCTTGATTTTGTGCATCACAAACAGAGATGGAGGGAGAGGGATTTTGGGAAATATATATAGTTCGAACATGAGGTAGAAAGCTTTAGATTGTCATTCGAATCATGCATGGATCTCTTCCTTTGTTTTCGCATTCAAGATAATGATGAAGCTACTCCCAAAATGTGACTTTGGTCCTCTCCTCATTTAGCTGGTGACGTCTCTTCACACCTTCAGCGGTCGCTTCACTGAAGATATATGTAATGAAACAATGGATGATGAAGAGGAGGCAACGACCATAGGTGAAGAGAGAAACAAGGCACTATTTGGGCTGTTGTGCTGAGAGGGAGAGAGAGATGGCGAGGGAGGGAGCGTGTGCCTTTTTTTTTTACACTTTTTCAGGTATAATATTTGGTATCTATAATTATAAAAATATATTTCATTTTATAAGATTCAATTTTTACCTACCAAAAAATTTAATTATTTGTTAAATTACATATTTTACTATCATCTTTAAAATAATGACTAATTACAAATGATTTTAGACACTAAAATTTATTAATCCATATATTTTTAAAAAATTTTGTCATTTATAAGATTGACAATGTTACAATTTTATTTTTCTTAGGTAAATTTAATTTAAATTATTTATTATAAAATTTATTCACATTTTCGTCTTAAATAATACAATGATCTCTCACCTACTTATATGGTATTTACACTTTAAAATTACTTTATATTCTTTTTGGTAATTTCACATCAAAAAGGTTATTCCGATACCAATTACATTTTAAACACTTTTATTTTTAAAAAAAAATCATTTTTTTCATAAAATATATTATATGCAAAATCTATTCTTTAAACTCATTTTTATGCATGTTGAGACTAAAGTTATTCTTCAAAAGCTAATCTAAACACACCCTTAACTGACATCCTTAATATACTTAATATACGTAAATTAATCAATTAGGTCTTATATTAAAAATTAAAATATTATGTTTTTTATTTTTCATATTTTCATCAACAACAAACTATTGAATATGTGATCCTATTTTCTTCTTCTTTTTATTAAACCATTAGGTATCTAAACATAATATTTTTCATCCATTCCCTTTGTCAATTATTTTGTTATCTTAGGTGCTAATGATAATTCCAGAGTTGTCAATTGGCTACCTTCAATTTAACTTCTTATAAATTTTATTTTTCATTAATTTTTTGTTGTAATATACACACACCATATCGAAAACGATATAAAAATACCCTTGAATTATTAAAAATGGAAAATCAGGAGGCTCAATTTAATTCACTAATTCCAAATCACTTCATTGGAAGTTTAAAATGGTGTAAAAAGACATCATCACCCTCACTTCTTTTTTTCTTTTTAAAAAATACAGTAACAGTTAATAGTGAAAACAAAAGTAATACATACTTAAATTGCAATAGTAAATAAGGCCCCTATTGCTGATTATTTCTTAGTAACTATTTTGATTTCGGCCGGCAATGTTTTTCTACAAATATTAAACTGAATTTAATTTATTTCTGATAACATATTCATTTTTCTAAAGTTGCAAATAAGTTGAATATTTACATGATCCGTGTGCTAAAAATTACTTTCGATTTCAAAATCATCAATAACTTCACTGAATATCCATAAGCATTTAGCCGTGTGACTATTGAAGACTCATATCAGAATAATTCAACTAAAAACTTCACGTATTTAATTTCAAATTAAAAGTGTGAATTGTTTATGAAGCTTATATAAACTTTATGACCATCATTTCATTAAAAAAATCGCAACATAATGAATCGTATTTTATGTGAAAAACAAGTGGTTAGCCACCTTAGATTCACTTCAAAATCCAACCTAATCAGTACAATGCAGTTATAATCCAAGTCGTATTCACTTTAAAGAGTTAAAAAATAAAATTAAATCCTAGTAGATAAATACAAGCAATATAAACTAAATAAAAATATTGATTTGAGGGATTATTAACTAAATGTCATGAATTAAATTGATATTAAAATACTTGTTTTTTATGTTTATTTATATTAAAATGATTGAAATGAATGAATGGTGAAGGAAATGAAAATGAAATACACAAATAAACAATGGTAATAGTCAATCATTCAACTCAACAATACAGGCAATCCTCACTTCAATAAATACAGAAGTTAAAATAATGAATTAAATTATAATTTAGATCCTTCTCTGCCATTAATTTGGATTCTTGGCTATCATTAGCTTTGGTCCTTTCTGCCATTTCGAAAATTCAAGATCCTTCCCTGCTACTAATTTGAATCCTAAAATGCATTTTTCTTAAATTTATCTTTTGATTCCAATTTCTTCCAAGAGCTTCTACAATGCAAATTGATAGTAGGTAGCATCAAATATCCCAAGAAATCAAATATTTAATAAAATGATAAAAGTATGGTAATTTTACCCTTATTAGCTCGATGTTTATGAAATTGCCTCTAATCCAAATTTATGTAATTAAATCCAATAAATGCTTAAGAATAACACTAAAATCCTCTAAAATACTACAAACTGAATTGATATAATCTGATTAGCCATTATAGTACGAAATAGAGCGAGATAGAAAGAGCATAAATGGAAGAGCACTCCATTTTAAACTAATATCCAAAAAGCTATTTTTCTACGTAAACTTTTTAAAACTAAATGGAACTTTAAAACTTGGCTTGTTATGCTTTTTATAAGTGTTATTGAAGTGTATTTTTTAGTAATAGCATGTTTGACACCTGACAGCCATGCCGAGCTTGTTACTAATGTCTATAAACAATTTATATTTATACATCAATTTATAAAAGAAATAGACTTTCTGTGTTATTCAATAATTAGTGCTAAATGTTATTGAAGTGCATGTTTGACACTTGGAAACCATACCGTATTTTTTAGTTATGGCATGTTTGACACTTGGCAACCATGCTGAGCTTGTCACTACATATCTTATTAATTGATAGTCATATTATTATAACATTCCTTTTTAAATGATTTCTACATCAATTTATGAAAAAAAAAAAGTTAAATAGAAGTGTAAAGATTAGGCTTCCTGTGCTTTTAATTAGTATTACGCGTTATTGAAAGTGCATATTTGACACTTGACGACCATGCCATATTTTTTGTCATTGCATGTTTGACACGTGGCAGCCATGTCGAGCTTGTCTTTGTGTAGCCACTCGTTTCACACACCTCAAATACCTTCATTCTTGAGATCCATAAATACCAGTTCCTTCTATTAGTTCTTCACAAACGAATAACTTAAATCTGCTTCTGATTGTTCCATTTCTCTCCCTTCTTGTTTAACCAGTTTGATGAGATCCAAATTCTTAGCTCAGACCAAGCGCCAATTGTTCACTGTAACGAATCTCTTTATTCATTTTCTTTCAACACAGCTTCGATTCCTTTTTTTTTTTTTTGTAAAATATTTCTGATCATATTTGTAAACCATTGTTTTCTGTGTGCAGGCTGGATTCAAATGTGGATTATGCCTTGAATAAATGTTGAAGAAAATGTGCAGCAAAAAATATATTTGCTATGGCAATGGAAAAGCAAATCCACATATCAACCACCAGAAATTAAACCTAATAATCTATGCATTTATTCATCAGCATCATCCCATTTACTCACATTCTAAACATTATAATCATCTTTTACTCACATCCTAGCCATTGCGTCCATCCGTTCATGAATTTTCAAAGGTAATATATTCTTGAAAAGTAACATGGAATTAATAAGAAGATGTTCATTCTGATATAATCAATAGCAGATTAATACATACTAATATCTGAGAAATTTTTTTGACAGGACGTAATGCTTGGGAAGTGAGTAGTATATATGCCATGTGGGAAGGTATGTGTGATTTTAATTAATGGGTTAATATTCATCCACTACCCTAATTATTTTCTTTTTTTAGGTGTGTCTAATGTCTTAAAATATTTTATGGTGTAATTTTGTCATTAAAGCAATTTTTAGGAGATATCTTATCCTTAAAAGTTTTCTAATATTCCCACTACTTAAAATAATTAAAGATTAGGATAAAAAAACATGGAAGATAAATCCAGAAAATATTTAAGATGACCTACTACCGAAAAAATTGCAAAACTCATTATTGAACTGTTAAAGATGAGCGATGAAAAATAATTCAGAAAATACTTTAACAGCAAAATTACAATATAAAATAATTCAAAGTGTTGATCTCATTTTAAAAATTATTTTAAAGGAAAAATTACAATCTAAATTGATGAACCTAACAGTTAATCAATTTTAAGTTTCAATAATAGCTCGCCTATAGAAATATTTATTTTTATACATGTATGTGTCTTTTCAATAATCTTAGGCATTTATAATTAATATTTAATCTTGATGCAGATTAAAGAAATATTTCGACCCGAACGGTGCGAGCCTCACATGTGCATGCCATTATGGGGGTATACATTCCTCATAAAGGAAGAAGGATGGGACTGCAATATTATAAAGCCATGCAAAATTATGTCAATAAAGCTCAATTCAATTATATTTTGGACCTCTAGCTAATACGCCTCTCTCTAATACTTGACTTTTTCATAGGCATCTAACATCCTATGTGCTATTGATGATTCCAAAAAACAAAATCGTTTTTTATAAATTTAATTTTTAATTAATTTTTTATTGTATGATCATGTGTCTCTAGGTACATACGTATGTATGGTGCATACCTATTGTATGCACATCTTTATACTCCCACATGTCTATAATTGGCTCCACTCATTTTCTCTCACTCTCACCTACCTTTAATAAATAAGGGTATATTTGAAAAAAAAATTTAATAAAATAAAATATAATTAAATAAAATATTTTCTCCACCTCAAAAAGAGCCTTGAATCCAGTAGGGCAATTACAATTTAACAAACTTGTCTTAGATTTTAATAAGACATATCAGTTCAAAGCAATATTCTAGAAGATTGTGGAAGCGTACCTGAATTCATGGATGTAATTGTTGAAACGGGCAGATAAACCAGATTAACGGGTGAATAGGAGTCGTCTGCAGATGGGGAACCAAGGCGATAATTATGATAACTCTAGCAAACCAGGAATCATAAACTTCTATTTATAGGGGAGACAGTATTCATCCCATCAATGATTACGGGCCAACAAATTGAGTATAAGTATATATTAGTTCATGACACCTATTTGAGCCCACATTACGTTAAGTCTAAATAGATCATTTTATAAATTGGGTTGGGGTAAAAAAAAATGATACCACGTATAAGTGTAATATGTGACTTATTGTTGAATTATTCCAACTTGTATAAAGCATTCATGTGGTTATGATTGTTGAATAAATCAAAATAAATGAAAGAATGGTCAAAAGTCAAAACCTACGACAGCAATTTGAGAATGAGTTAGATGAAAATGCAACATTCAGTTTGACAGAATTTTTAATTAATTTATTAATCAAAATCAACATGCAGTTTTCTACACCAGCAGTATGATTTGAATCAAATATAACACAGATGGTCTAAACATTGTGGATACATATTTAATCTTCAATTTCAAAATCTACAAATGGGACGTTATATATGTATGAGTACTATATTTGGGGAATTTCTTTAAAAAAAAGGGTTTTATAAAACTTTGAACTCCCGAACCCTAATAGCTAACTTCTGAGGTGTGCATGGTTCTCTCAATAACTTGTGCTCGTGGTAACTTTTGGGACTTCTCTCAATAACTCTTGGGCTGGGGCTGACCAGCAGAGGGTGATTAAAGTGTTATAGAGTAGAGCTTTTTTAGGATGTTGGCAACTCAAATGGAAAAGGCTAGCTATGGAGGATTTTGACAGTGGTTAATTGTGATGATTCACACAATGAGTGAGCTTCCTTAAAAAATGGGTCTTATAAAACTTTGGATTCCTTAATGTACAATTAGTTTTTAAGATGTGATTTTCTTAAGGATTTATACTCGATAACCCGTAAGAAATAAATTGTTAATAACTAAAAGAGTTGCAAACTTAAATTTCTTTTTTCCCCTTTCAAAAAGCGAAGAATTTAAAAATTATGTTGAAAACTAAATCAAATTTACACAATTTAAGTCTGTCATTCCAACGCACTGATAATGTTGTTGCAATAGTAATGGAGGATTGGTGTTTTTTCAAAAAAAAAAAACTAAATCAAATTTACGAGATAGGTGATTGGGTTAGCTTTTTTAACTATTTTACACAAACTAAAATAAATATGTATAAAATTTAATTTCAATTTACGTAAAAGTAATTTTAAAATTGATTCTGGGTGTTGCCACTTACCAATAACAATTTGGAAAACATGTTTGAAAAAGTTTTCTGAGTAAGTTTACTGGCCGGTGATTTGAAATATTGAAATGAATTCAGCGATAGATTCCTTTTGAATCTCTTATTATTTCTTTATTTAAACATATGTGAAATGTGAATTTATATTTTAGATTATATATTACGTACACCAACTTTTAACCATACGCTGATGATGAATATAATAAAGAAGTGAACATTTTGAAATGGTCAAGAGCATTCAAATTGTCGCACAAGTCAGCTTGAAATTACATACTTACCAAAAAAAAAAAAGTGAAATTTTCAAAGTCTCTCAATTTAAAGATGTGGACTGTAAATTAATAAATTCAAACATTTTGTGTGATTCTATTTTTCTTAAAAAAGAAAGAAAGGAAGTTATACTAAATGATTAAAAACAAATATTATTAGATTTCTTCCTCCCTCAATCCCTTGTCCAGATATTGTAATTGAATAGTTAAGATGAATGTTCAATTACTGAGATATATCCAACCACCAAAATATATCTCAATTTTTCGAATCAAAAATCCAAAAAGTATAAGATATTAATATAAATCAAATTATGATGATATTAAAGAAAAATTATCCTGCTTGTGTCTCCATTCACATTCATATATTATAAATAAATCAGAAGCAACGAAATGGTCATCTGAACCGTGTAGAGCAGTTCCATATTAAGAGCCAGACAGTTGACTTCAAATGCAACACAACAACCAGATTGAGAACTTTGATTAATTCTACTATATATATATATAGGGCCTCAACAACTTAATATTCTAACTCGAAAGCTGCAGTATCATCTTTCAAAAATGCTGATTTTAGTGTTTTTCGTTGCTTCCTTGCTGGTTTTGCTTTCAATGGTTCTCATCACACAGGCAAAGCCTAAGCCTTCTGTTGAGGTTGGCACTCATAGTAAGCCTCAGGGACAAATTTCAAGTAAGTTTGTTTTTTTTGGGTTTCTTAATTAGTGGAATTTATTTCAAGCTAATAAAATTTACATTCTGATAATTGGACTCAACTGGTTTATTGCTTCTGACAAAACGTACGTAGTTTTTGCCTTCCAGAATTGATTCCATAATTAAACACAACTACACAAGTGTGTGTGGATTAGCAGCGATAATAGATTTTGAATGAAATTGATTTTCTTTGAATTTATGATTTCTAAGATTGATATATAACAATTGATTACCAGAAACTCCTATGAATAGTTTATGGCTAAAAGCCAAGGTTTCAGCTCAAAAATTGATCATTTAGCATTAAGAGAATTGTTTGGACCATTTTTTAGCAGAACCAAGATTTTTCAATACACAATAATTAATTAATTAATCACAAATTCAATCCAAATTTCTTTCAAGCTTCCATTTTTCAAGGTTTTTGTAACTTTTATTTTAGTTGACATTCAGTGGTTAAATTAATTTATATTTTTTATGGAAAAATATATGTTTCATATATTTGTAGTTATGATCATTAGTTTGATTTCAATTATATAGTTTTAAAAAAATGGATGCCCAATTAGTTTTGGTTCCTACTTCCTACATCTACTAGACAACATTCCAAGAAATTAAAAGCCAAGAAAAAATAATCAGAATTAAATATTTTCATAAATGATTAGGATAATAAAATTAATGCGTTTCTTTGGTCTTTCTTGTGTATTTTGCAGCTCCAACAGTTACAACAAGAGACCTTCCACGAGGACATAACTACTGATGATGCAATTAGCAATAAATTTCAGAAACCTTCCATATAACTTCAGAATGTGAAGGGTCAATGATGACTTAGCTCTTGTGTTAATTCAGCTATATATAATAATTGTATATTTAATTTAGCTATATGTAAATATCTGAACATTATCTTTGGCAAAATTAAAAAAAATGTTGTAGTTGATTATTATAAAAATTAAATTCAGTCCTTTGTTTGATCACTTGTGTAACTTTTACATGTCCAAGTTATATATATATATATATATATGAAAAAACACTTTAAACACTATTGGATATATATATAGGTATTTTAGGGTACGTTAAGACTTTTAAAGAGAAATATGATTTGATAATATATAAGTAATTAATACGCATGTATTAAAAACATCATTTAAGTTAGCTAATTGGAAGAGAATGTATGCTCCTTTTCTTAAAGTGTTGTTACTGTGCCCGTTTATGAACACGGTAGAAAAATACTTTTATGTAAGCTGATGTGAATATGTGAATGAGATTATCTCATTTTACGAAAAAACACTGTTGAACGTGAGTTTAGCTTTTCCAAACACACCGCCAAACATGCCCACTAGCTACTCCCTTGATGAAAAATCATTTAATATTGCAATTACTAGAAAGAGTTATGGGCATAAATCTCTTTACTAACTCTTATAAGAAAGTGTTTGAAAAACACCGAAAATCAATCATAAAAGCACTTCCACGTTAATCGCGATAAAATCCTCCAACAAACTTACCTCGAATTGTGTAAAATCACTCTTAAATAGCTAATCTCATATGTTGATCTTATTAGTAGAATGTGAAAAACATTTTTAGGAGATGTATCATCAATAATAAGCTTCTTTGTTTTTCTAACGCAAGTGACCACGCTTCTTAATTGTGCCAAAATTGCCTAAATTTTAATGTACGAATATAAGGTTACACGTCATGTCTCATTAGTTTAATCAAATAATTGTTATTGTCTTATTGGTTATTTATTACCTTGTCCCTTTGAAGATGACGACTACGACAATAATGCAACTTCAATAATTTTAAGACTAATAGCTTACCAATTAATTTCATATGATAACTACATGGCCCTCGTGCTTTACACGTCAAATTAAAAAAAAAAACCCAATCACATGACTTGTAACATAATGAATACTATAACTTATTATAAATTTCATATATATATATATTGCGTATTGATATATCTTGATAGATAAAATCCCGACTTTGTATACACTCTTTTCTTTTTTCCATTGCTTTGAAAAAAAATAAAAATAAGATAATCTTTTCTTAAAAAATATTCACACACACGGCTATCTAGTATCCCCAAAGATCAACAAGACTAGAGGGTATAAATTAGACTTTCTCGAACATTCAATAGGGACTGAAGGGTGGATATTGACCCCGTTTGGCTGAGCTTCTGGGGAACCCAAACGCACATTTAACTGTGTTTTTCTCCTTCACATATATATCAACTTATGTAAAAATACTTATCTACCGCATTCCCAAACTGGCCCATTCACTCTATTTTTGATAATACATAATCTAATTACCAATATTGCTTATATACAATGGGTTGAACCAAACGAACTATTAATAATTATTTAACTTTTGTCTTGCACAAGGATTTATATATATATATATATATTCCCTATCATCTTATTGTTAATAAAAATGGATTTAACGTTTAATAAATTTTAAATAAAAAATTAAAGTAGGATCTCATAAGAACTTGTCGATGATAAATCAAGAAATACACTATAAATACATCCACACCCACTCTCAATAAATATTGAGTACAAAAATTGGAAATTTATTCTCTCCCATGCATTTATTCTTTCAAGCTTCTTCAACATATTTTGTTTATAACTCTCAACATATTTTGGGTCTAGTGACGTCAATAATGGTGATTCCGAGGATCATCTGCACGATGGATTTTATCTGCAACATTTTATGAGACAGTTTCAATCAATACCACGTAATTGATTAATTGATTATATATGTATAGAAGCTAATTATATATAAATAGGAGCATTAGAAGGAAAATGAATAAGTATTAAAATGTTTTATTGATGTACACAGGAAAAATTAATTAGGCAACGACTAACGACTAATATGAAAGTTTGGATTCATTATTAGGAAAATATCAGACGACTGTAGCAACAAAGAAATTATTATGTAAAATTTGAATATGGTTTCAAATTTGAGATTTGTTCATGGACCAAAAGAAATGCATGCCAAAATATGAATTACTCTAAAGCATCCGATATTAAATATCAACAACAACAACGCCAAATCTTATCTCATTAAGTATGATCAATATAATTATTTGAATCTTATGTCATCATTTAGCTACAGAAGGATTGGATAACAAAAACCCATCATAATGGATAGAGATTATGAAACACAGAAGGAATGGATAACAAAATTTGATCCATGAACTAAATTATAAAACCGTGCTAGCAAGGAAAATGTTTTAAATTAAGAAGTGACTAAAATTTTGCACTAATCGATTCACTTACATGCAAAGTGATTATGATGATCAGATATCCAAACTTGAGGTGCTGGACGAGCTGCGACTTTCCCAGAAAAGAGAAGACCAAACAGCAAAGCAAGATTCAATATCAGCTCCTTCATATTAACCATCTTCTTCAGCTGCAAAAATCTAATTAAATAGACAATCAATATCAGATATATAACAATATATTAAAACTTCAATTTCTTGTAGCTGCTTATATATATATATATATATCTGTGTGTGTGGGCACCGTACGTAGTCAGGAAAAAGAAGTTTAATTAAAAGCTTTAAAACAGTTTAAGTTGACTGGCATCTCAAAAAGATATTAGTCAAACACGCGTAATTGCGTATTGTGATTATCAAACCATAAATTTTGATTGAAATGCAAGGCAAGACCGAGAGCAACATCTTCTTTTTCCTTCCCTTTTCTAACCATAAGATCAATATTTGAAAGATTTGTATTTGATTCTATTCAAAACATTTTTTTATTGTAGTGTTAGGTTTTTCTTATCAACATTTGGCAATTTGAATTTTATTAATTATCTCTGTTTTTATAATTTAAAATTTTGACAATAATTTAATAAAAGATCAAATCTAAACAATTTGAATATTGATCTAATGAGAAGAGGATGAAAAGGGAAGATCTGTGATCCCAAACTTCTTTTAAACTTCTTTCCAATTTTATTGGATGTCTCCCAAGGGACAACATTTTTTAACTTCTACAATTGAAAGTTACTTTTATTCATATTGAATAGTTATTGACTGTCAACTCATATATGTACCATCATTTAAATTTTGAGCCTATACTAGACGATTTTAAACCATAAAATAAAGGGTTCTTTAAACGTTTTCGAATTTTGATCTTACAAGTCTAGCGTTATATATAGAGGTGTCACTAAAAAAATTAACGTTAAGCAACGATAAAAGTCACGGCTTAAGTATACAAAGACGTCACAGGAAGACTTTTGATGGCAATAAATCGTCTCCAAAAAATCATCATTGTAGAAATTGTTGCTAAAAGTATTGACATCAACAAAAGTAACTTGTTTTCGAAAAGACTTTTAGCAGTGACAAGAAGTTGTCGCTAAAGGTCACCTTCGATGGCGACTAAGCTAAATGTACTTTTAGCAATGACTTTTTGTTGCCGTCAATACTTTTACAATTATTAAAATAATAATTACTCCAGTGACTACCACATATCATCACAAGTCGGCGTCACATCACCGACGACTGCCACATCACCACCAATCCCTGTACACCATGTGTCGCCACATATATACCCTTCACCTACACCCCATGTCACCACCTCACCCTGTTACATGCTGTTAACTGATAAATCAGTAAGTCTACCTTCTCCAGAAATTGAACCTCTAACCCTTTGGGGGTGCGGGTAAGTCTTTACAAGTTGAGCTGCAATGACTTTACATATTTTAAAAGCATATATATACATGTAATATTCTGCCTCTTAATAATTATAGACATTTATATATATATATATATCTATATACAATATATAATATTATTAGAAACTAAAAATAATTTGAATGATAATTTTAATGTATGTTTTATTATTTTATATATTTGTATTTTATTTTATAAAATAGTATATTATTGATTGAGTAATAATTTTTATATATTATATAATTATAAATTTCATAATTTTTATTTTTTAGAAATATTATTTTTTACGTAAAACAAAAGGTCGCCACTAAAGTTTTATCTTTAGGGGCAACTAAAAAAAGTCACTGCTAAAAGTCTGGCATTCAATGATGATTGAAAAAAGTCACCGCTGAAAGTCACCGCAGTGTCACCTTTAAGTCACCGCTGAATGGTAGAATTTCAGTGGTAACTTTTTTCTGTCATAGCAGAAAGTTATTTTCTTTTTGTAGTGAGTTGTGGAGAGAAGCCAAATCCTTCCAAAATTTGACTAATCCAATGTGATATGTAATTACAATTTTATTCATGTATGTAGTTGCTCATAGAATAAGATAAAAATTTCACTAGATTTCAATTAATTGACCATATATACACTTTATTTATACGGCAGAGATGGAACGTTTTATTTCGTCTTATTTATAAGTCACCTCATTAAATTTTTCATATAAATATACAATTTTACTCTTAATTTATAATGTGTTGATTTTGTTTTCATATGTTACATATAGTGAATATTCAATAAGAATAAAGTTAGAAAGTTATTAAATTTTAAGGTATTGTTAATGTGGTTTAAGATTTTTCTTGATATATGTAAAACATGCTGGAAAACGACTTATAAATAAGATTAGAAGAATAATGATAAGCGGACAGAGTGATAATGAAAATATATCACCTTAAAGATGAGAAAGTCAAAAATCACATTAGATTTATTGTTAGGATTTACTCATCAAATCCTATTTAAAAGACAGAAGGGGAAGAATTTTTTAAGTCACATCTTTAAATTTCTTTATATGAATATATAATTTTACCTTTTGTTTTTTATCGTGTTAACTTTATTCTTATGGGATTTAATGAATGTTAAATAGAGTTCAGCTGAATTTTTATGCATGGTTAATGAACTTTAAAATTTTTATTGATATGTGTAAAACATGTTGAAGTTCATTTATAAATATGAATAGGTCATAACTCTTGCATTATAAGGGACAACTCTTGTATGTATATATAAATGGAAAATACTTAGTTCAAATTCTTTATATCTATTATATTAATTTTTCAATCATATATGATTAAATGTTCTATTTTTATGTAGATTTATAATTAAATGGCAATGTTTCAAAAATAAGACAACTTATTTGGCTAAAGTATATTTTTAGTCCTTTATGTTTGCTTCATGTTTTATTTTAGTTCTTTAAGTTTAAAAAGTGTACTTTTAGTCCCTCAAACTTAATGTCATTAATCTTTCTGAACGGAAATTGTTGATTCATCAAATTTAATAGATAACTGTACAATAAAATATTGACAAAGTATATATCTCTATTTTAATTTGAATTTAATAATATAATAAATTTGATATTTTAAATTGTGTAAAATAAAAAAATTTAAAATAAAAATTATTATGTCAAATATTATTATTTATTATAAATATTATTACTTATTATATTTGTTATATTATTATTTATTATATAGAATATTCTAATTATATAAATGTTTTTATTTTACACAATTTAAAATATCAAATTTATTATATTATTAAATTAAAATGTAAGTATGCTTTATCAACATTTTATTGCACAATCATCAATTAAATTTGATGAGTCAGCAATTTCCGTTAAGGGAACGTTAAGCTTGAGGGACTAAAAGTGCACTTTTTAAACTTAAAGGACTAAAATAAAATCTGAAGTAAATATAAAAGATTAAAAGTATACTTTAGTCCAATTTATTTTATCAGATTGGAGAACATGATATTATGAATATAAGAAACTTGACAAAAATATCTTCCTTTATAAAACACCCCACTGTTTAATTATAAGTCGTAAATAATATAATGAAAAATTATACGAAGTACAAAAATTAAGAATAGATCTTTCTCTCATGCATTATTCTCCCAATAATCTCTCGGCCATGAATTTTCTTTAGTTCTAACCATGTCGATACGAGAGTCAATAAAATCAGCAGCAGCAGCTCGGAGAATTTTATCTGCATTATTCAACGAGAGAGTCAATAAAATCCACAATCCAATGTATGTATGCGAACTCAGGACCCTGGTTCAGGGGTGGAAACTATTTTTTGAGAAGATAAATGAGATTTATTCTTAACTTCTTTTCAGAAGAATTTGAGCAAAAATTTAGTGGGATCAAAATTAACAAATAAGTGGGTGCAAAATAAATCACATAGTACTAATATAAATCTAATTTTCTGGACGCACCCCCTCAAATACATACAGGTCGGTCAGTGTATGAATGTATGTATGGTTAAAATGGAGCAGATGATCAGAAAAAGAAAATGAATAATATAGTATCTGAAATATTTACTTTTGGGTGTTTATGAGATTTATCCAATCGGGGGAAAGGGTACAGAAGCGAGTGAAGTATAATATTGATGTATTTTATTTTTATCTTTCTCAACAACTTAATCGAGAAAGACACAAAAATACCTCACAAATATATACATATATATATATATATATATAACAATCATAATCGCCATGAAGTTTGACAGAGCTTCTTGACAAAGCTTTGATTTCTTGGCGTTGCAAGTAACAAACAACAGTTTCTATATCTTCTTCTGAGACTGAGTACAGGGCCTTATTAGGATCTGTCACATGTGATGAGGTTTAATGGCTTCTGTATTTACTTGCAGACCTTCATGTTCCACATTAATCTGCTGCTTTTCTATACTCTGACAATCAATCTGCATCTCACATTGCTGCCAATCCCACTTTCTATGAAAGAACCAATCACATAGAATTGGGATTGTCATTTGGTCAGAGAGAAACTTCAAGCTGGCATCATTCGACTTCTCCCCATCAGAAGCAAACATCAATTGGCTGACATACTTAGAAAACCCCTTAATCCTCATCCATTCCACCATTTATTATCCAGCTTGCGGGGGCTAATAGATTTAGTTACTTGAACTATAGATTATTCCAACTGATTGTAATTTAGTTATTTTATTTTCTAGTTAGTAATTCCAACTTGACCAGCCACTATACTGTACATATTTTTTCTTCTGTCTTTGTATAGTTCTGTACAGATAACTTGAGAGAAACATACAGAATTACTATTTTTCTTCTATCTTTATTATTTAGTCACTGTGAGAATTTGATTCATGCATGCTGTCTCTGTGTGTGTGTGTGTGTGTGTTTGAAATTAATTGAACTCAATGATGATTAGGAAAATTAAATAAATATTATGAATTGCTCTAGCTAGCTAGGTGAAAAAATTAATCAATTCTCTATAAAAATGTCATATATATATATATTAATAAGGTTATCCTAATCTTTTTCTAAGAGGGAAAAAATCAACAAGCAAAAGTCTTGTATGATACCAAAGATATGATAAAGTCAAAAATCACATTCAATTTCAGAGATGGGATTTTAGTCATTTTTATTTGAAGATGTCAACTGCTCATTTCGATTTGTTTTCCTTCTTTTGAATTTTCCAAAACAAGAAACATAAACATTACATCACAAATATAGAGAGAGGTAATGCGCATTCTTCAATCCATGCATGAGTTTAATTAAAAAAAAAGTAAATGAATAGACATTCAATCTATGTTGGGAGGGCCACTCACAAACCTGAACCTGATTAATCTTTCTTTCAGAGATCTGGTAATATGATTAAGAAAAAGCATGAATACCGGACAATAGTATCAAAATAATAAGGACATAAAATGGCCGATGAGTCCTCTTTACTTAATTAAGGAAGTTCATGCCGATTAAATACCCCAATTTAATTAAGTCTCAAAGAATTTTAGTTTTAAATATAAAATGTTAATCAATTTTATCTTTTAAATTTATAATTTTTTTTACCAAAGTACCTTGGATTGCATGGGATTTACATAATCTAAAAATTTCATCCGAAGAAAAAATTTCAAATAATTTTAAAATATAGCATAAGAATTTTCTTAATTTTACATCCAAACTATTTGAAATTTAGGTGATTAAATTATAGATTTATTTGGACCCCATGATGAAACATAGCTATGAGACAAAAAAAAAATGAATACCCCTTCGTTTTCCATGAAAATTTCATCATCACCAAAAAAATTCATTTTTTGCTATCTATTTTTTAAAAATATATTTTTATATCTTCATATTATATGTTGTTTTTAAAAGTAATGTGTGACCTATAAAAACCAGTTTGGCAAAAAAAAAAAGACCTATAAAAACTAACTCTAAAAAGATGAAAAATATTGAATTTGTAAGAATATAAAAATTTATTTTAGATCCCTTCCCCTAGATGATATTCATATATTGTTCTTAAAGGCTTTTGTTTAATTTTATTATTGATTGATTTGATATAAATAAATTAATACTTGAATAAAAAATCAAATCTTAACAATTTTAACATTGATATTATGGTTAAGGTTGAAAAAGGAAGTAGAGGAGAGATGATGAGAAGGGAAGGGAATGAAGAGACTCATTTGAAATTGAAATTTAAATTTTGAATAAAGAAAAAAACTGTCCACTATAAATGTAGAAAGAGAGAGCATAGTTGAAATTAATGGTTTACTTGGACCAATTTAAAAAAAATAAAATTTGCCCAATTAGAATGTGAGATCAATAATTAGATGAATAATAAATAAATAGAGGCAATGCATATGACGTAGAAATCAATAGAACATGATATTGTAACGTTCGAGAAATTTTTGCATGCAGTCAGTGCACCAACTCATTTGTGCACTAGCCAATGAAATTTTAACATCTCAAATATTTTTTTATGTGTCAGCATGTGTTTTCTTTTAAATCATATTATTAAAAATAATTAATTCCTTTATAATATAATAATAAATATAGTAACATGGCTCTCATCCTCTTACTGCTTCTTCTCTACCTCTCAGCCCCTCCCCCTCTCCTTTTTTTATTTCGCCATTTGCATTATTACTTTAATAATAAAAAAATTACTTGAAAAATAAAATAAATTAAGCCTAGAAATAGAAATAACATGCGCCCTATTAAAGGTAAAAAATGGTGAACACAAAGTAATTTATTCAAAAATTTGTTTTATTTTTTTATGGTTGGCTCGGGTGGACCAAATTCTTTTTTTTAATAGGAATATAGTACATATAATATTGCAATAACTAAACTCCCATTAGATACATTACGTACGATAAGGTTCAAAGTATATGAGTGACAACAAAATCATATATCTTACATTATTAACTTAAAAGAAAATTTTGATGAATAATAAAATTTTGTTAAACTTGCACTAATTTTTTAAATTCGTACCATTCATATACCTTTATATCAATTTATTTTGGATACAATTTATTGTATCTATTATAATTTCTTTTTAAAATTAAATATTCTATAAAAATATTATAAAAACCTGATTTTATTATTTGTAAAAATCATGTTTTTCCATATAAAGAAAAAAAATTTGGAGAAGATCAATGTAATTATTAAAGGGAGAGAATTGGAAAGAAACGTTCAAGGGAGAGAATAATAAAAAAATGGAGAGGAAAATGATGAAACACAGATGTAATAAATAAGGATGTAATTAGAAAGAATAACCGATTGATTTGTCCGTTTGGAAACGCGGTAGAGAAATATTTTTATACAAGTTGAGGTAAATATGTAGAAGAAATTATCTCGTTTTACAAAAAAATATTAGTGAACTTGCGTTTAGCTTTTAGAAACGATTTTCTCACACAAATCAAATAATTGGTAATGGAGATAGAAAGATAAGTTGAATGATGATCGAATTGACTGATTCTAAGAAGGTTTCAAATTCCACGATGTGGAATGTTTTTAAAAGAAAAGCACCTTAAAGATAATCCAATAACATTACATGGGACAGCCACATCAAAAATATACGAAAAGCATAAATTGGCGTACATTAATCAGCGGTCAAATCCCGTAGTACGGCCATCAGAGTTGAATAATATTTGTTTCACAAAAATAAAAAATTAAAATTTGGTTTAGGTTTTCTTTTTGCCGAAGGAGAAATTTATTACTTGAAATACTTAAAACTGTGTATATTTTGGAATCCGTTAAAAGAATGATTTTACACGAGTTGAAGTAAGTATATGAAATAAGTTTTATTTCAACATGTGTGTAATGTGGTTTGAAAATGGTTCCCAAACAAGCACAAAGTTTGACAGGAGTAAAACAAAGAAACATAAAAACAAAAGGACTGATACAGGAATAATTAAAATTTAACCGATTCGTTCCCTGTTAGCTTTAGCTTCTTGCAGTAGTTGAGTTATGTTAGAAGACACTTCAAGCACAAGCTTCCCAAAGATTGATCTATGTGTTTGGGATTTCACATAAGCCAAGTTAAGTATAGGAAATGGGTTTTATCTTGGTTTACACAAATGTGATTCCAATGGCTTTGCCAAGCATACACAATAGCTAGAGGAGATGGTGATTCTAGAATCAAACCTTAAGGTCCCAACTCTTATGAAGCCAAATCAACCAGACGATAGGCGGCATAATTACCTTCATGAGGCACTAGAGAGAGATCATACTTCCATTATGCAACATGTTGAAGACATCCAAAAGAACTCCATGGTATTTCCAATGACAACTATCAAGCTTTTTGGATGATACAGTAAAAAAAAAAAAGCTCACGACAGTCAAATTAAATAGGGTGGAGTCTAAAAGTCAACCACCATCAAGGTTAAGTTATAAAACACTACCAGAAAATGACATTCAACGACGGATTATTTTCCGTCGTTAAAACGAGGGTTGCTAATATTTTCTGCAGCTAAATGAAAATTTTCTGATGAAAAATAGCTATTTAACAATGGATTTTTCTATCATTAAATGACATTTTTTTGGTAGTGAAAGTTTGGGTTAAGGACTTAATGTTTCATATTTTGATTATCAATTCCTTACCATTAAAAGTACAGTTAAAGTTAACTGTTTTTTGTCATATTTTTTATTTTTTTATTATATTCCATAACATTGAAAATACCCTTTCCCGTTTGTACATAATTTTAATTGCTTAAAATAAAATACTAAAAAAATATAAATATTTATTTAACCGTATATTTTAAAAAATATAAAATACTTAAAATTACATGTCATATAGCAAGCGTTCTTTTCTAAATAACATGATATACAATAAAAATATAAAAAGTATGATATGGAAAAACCATCAACTCCCTAATTTTAACAACAGGGAAGTTTATTGTTAAAATATGAAATATTGTGTTTTTAATTCAAACATTTAAGATCACGTGATATGCAACTAATTTAAAATTTAGACGGATTTGTATATTTTAACCAAAATTTGGCTAACAAATTCAAATTATCAAAAGTCAATAATGTGATGTGCAGCTACTAACTTGAAATTCTGGGAAATTTGTATATTTTAGCCAAAACTGGGTTAATAAATTCAAACTTGCAATTTTGTGAATCCTGAATGTGCGTAATCATTCCCACTGAATCCTTTAAAAGTCAAAGCTTGGACCCAACAAGCCAACCATGACAGAATATTCAACAAACGCAACCCTTTTGGTTTGAAAGGAAAAAAAATATTAAAAACAGAGAGAAGGTCCAAAACTGTTAGAACAGATAAAATGATCGAATATAGAGAACAGATAAAATGTGTCTATCCGTTTGACATCGACAACACCCATGTTCTCAAGCAAGTTGCAAATTACTAAAAAACTAGAGAGACACTATCCATATATCTAAGGAAAAAGACAGGGTCCTGTTTTATTCCCCAGAAAAACAGCATAAATCTTGCAGGAAAATACAAGAGGAAGAGAGAAATAGTTTCAGAAAAAAAGGAAATGGAAAACCTTAGAACTGATGCTTACATTGCAGTTCAAGCTACATATGTGTTTTTCTTGGCGCTCTGTGCAGTAACTTCTGGAGAGACAGAAACAGAGGCCCTTCTCAGGTGGAAAGGAAGTCTTCCAAATCAACAAATTCTGGATTCATGGGTCTCTCCAGCACAGAACTCAAGTAATGCAGCTCAAAGCCCATGTTCATGGCGTGGAATAACATGCGATAATTCCTCAGCAAGTGTGATTGAAATAAACTTGGCTTACACTGGTCTTCAAGGTACCCTCCAAAATTTGAACTTCTCTGCATTTCCAAATCTTCTCCGACTTGATCTCAAAACAAATAACCTTATCGGTAGTATACCGGAAAACATCGGAGTCCTCTCTAAACTGCAATATCTAGACCTTTCAACAAATTACCTCAATGGCACTCTACCTCTTTCCCTTGCTAATTTGACTCAAGTTTATGAATTTGATGCTTCCCGAAACAATATTACTGGGATATTAGACCCTCGTCTTTTTCCTGATGGTTCTGATCAGCCCAAGACTGGACTGATAGGAATCAGAAATCTTCTCTTTCAGGATACCCTGCTTGGTGGTAGAATTCCAGATGAAATAGGTAATATAAGAAATTTAACTGTGCTAGCTTTAGATGGGAATGGCTTCTATGGACCTATTCCACCATCTCTGGGGAACTGTTCGCATTTAAGTGTTCTTAGGATGTCTGGAAACCAACTCTCAGGCATGATTCCTCCTAGCTTTGGTAGATTGACTAATCTATCTCAGGTGTTCCTCCACATAAATAATTTACAGGGTCCTGTACCACAAGGATTAGGTAACCTTTCTTCTTTAACTGTCTTACATCTTGCCGAAAACAACTTCACCGGAGAGTTGCCACCCCAAATCTGCAAAGGTGGAAAGCTTGTCAATTTCAGTGCTTCCTACAATAGTTTCACTGGCCCAATCCCAGTAAGCCTGAGAGACTGTCCATCATTGTATAGGGTTAGGATGGAATATAACCAACTAAGGGGTTATGCAGATCAAGATTTTGGAGTGTATCCTAATCTTACTTATATGGACTTCAGTTACAATAACGTGCAAGGTGAGCTCTCTTCAAATTGGGGAAGTTGCCAAAATTTGCAATACCTTAGTATGTCTGGAAATTCAATAGGTGGTACTATACCTGAAGAGATTTTTCAGTTGAACCAACTTGTAGAGCTAGATCTATCTTCCAATCAAATATCAGGAGAGATTCCCAAACAAATAGGGAATTCCTCTATCCTTTCCTTTCTATCATTGAGTAGCAACAAACTTTCAGGACTGATACCGGCAAGCATTGGGAAGTTGTCTAATTTGAGAACGTTAGACCTGTCAACAAACATGCTAAGAGGACCAATCCCTTATCAGATAGGTGATTGCTCAAACTTGCAGAGTTTAAATTTGAGCAATAATGACTTGAATGGAACAATTCCGTACCAAATAGGAAATCTGGCAGGCTTACAAGATTTATTGGACTTGAGTTACAATGCACTTTCTGGCCAAATTCCAGCTGATCTTAGCAAGCTGAACAATTTGATCAGCTTGAATGTCTCTCACAACAATCTATCTGGTTCTATCCCAGACTCCCTTGGTGAAATGTTCAGTTTGTCAAGCATTAACCTCTCTTACAACAATTTGGAGGGTCATGTACCAGATACTGGCGTGTTTAATTCTTCCGGATCGGTGGATCTACGTAACAACAAAGACTTATGCGGGAATATACAAGGCCTGCAGCCTTGCAATGTCTCACACATGGAACCTGGAGGTGGAAGCAACAGAAGGAAAGTTATAGCAGCCATTGCTGGTTCTTTGGGAGGTGCACTGCTTGTTTCATCATTGTTAGTTTGCATTATAGTTTTCGGCTATAAGCGGAGATCTACGAAACAGAATTCTGTGCCAGAGAGAAAAAGTCCACTTGCAATATCATATTTCAATGGAAGAATTGTTTATGAAGACATAATTGAAGCCACTAAGAACTTTGATGATACCTACATCATTGGAGAAGGAACGTTAGGAAAAGTTTACAGAGCAGTGATGCCAGGAGGTCAAGTAGTTGCTATTAAAAAGTTAAGAGATGAGGGAGACAACATAGACATTGAAAGTATAAAATCCTTTAAAAGCGAGATAGAAGCTATGACTGAAACCCGCCACCGGAACATCGTAAAGTTGTATGGGTTTTGCTCAGACCCCTTGCACACATTTTTGATTTATGAGTACATGGAAAGAGGGAGCTTAAATGATAGTCTAAGAGATGATGAAAAGGCAATTGATCTTGATTGGCCAAAGAGAGTTGAGATTGTTAAAGGAGTAGCGCAAGCTTTATCTTACATGCATCACGATTGCAACCCACCAATAATCCACAGAGACATATCAAGCAAGAATGTGTTGTTGTCCAAAAATCTGGAAGCTCATGTCTCAGACTTTGGCACAGCAAGGTTCCTGAAGGAAGATTCACATATCTGGACTTCCTTTGCAGGCACATATGGCTACGCAGCTCCAGGTTAGCTTCATACGCTATGTCTCACTCTATTTCGATTTAAATTAACTTGTGACAGTCTGCTTCACAACTAATAAGTTCTTAAAAAGCAAGAATTGTACTTTAACTAGTAAGGATCATCAAAACTTTTCTGAAGTTTACATTACAAATATTCAAGTCTGAGAAATGATATCTTAGAGCAGTTACATTAGTTTCCTCCTAATTTTTGTTTTGTTAAACTTCTTCAAGGTATGGATTATTTTCAGCCATTGACCAATATAATTTCATGTGTCTTGCTATCATTAATGTAATTGGCTAATTTTTTGTTTGTTTGTTTATTTTCCCTCAACTGGCTGGAACAGAGCTTGCATACACAAAGGCAGTGACTGAAAAATGTGATGTGTTTAGCTTCGGTGTTTTGGCTTTAGAGATTCTCACAGGAAAGCATCCAGGTGATCTAATTTCTCACATGCAAACATATGGTGTTCAAAACTTCAACTTCAAAGAGATTTTAGACTCACGTCTGTCACCTCCTACAAAGCAAGCAAAATTGAAGGAATTGGCTTTGATTAGTAATCTGGCTATTTCTTGTTTGCAAACAAACCCTCAATCACGACCAACCATGAGAAGCATAACTCAGATCATTGGCATGGAGACAGCTCATGAGCCATGATTTAAATATATGCTTGATTGTTTTCTCAGTGGGTTTTGCTGTAACTAGTGCTTGGAGTACTTACTTGTAGTCTTTTTTTTTTTGCCTTTTTTGAGTTGAAGTAGGCTGTGCATTGATTTTGTTGAACAATGTAATATAATTGGGTTCTTAATAAAACAATAAGAATTATTTGTCCAACCAGAGAAGTTGGCTTTTGTATATATGGTTCCAGAGTATACAAAAGAAACAGGCACAGAAAATCAACCATAACAATTATCAACAATAGAGTACAAAATGATAAGTCATTTCATAAAAAAAAGAATTTAAGTAAAAGGCGGGTTTCTAGCTTTGGCCCTTTTCTTCCTCCAGCGGGAACTCTGAACTGAACTGAACAAACCATGGAATCGCGCGCCAGTGATGAACCCTTGCCAATGGACGTTGAAGAGCAGCTGCCTAAAGAGCCTCCCAAAATTCAACGCCTCGACCAGTCTGTCGTCAATCGAATCAAGGAGCTTGTAGAGAACTGCATTGACGCGAACTCTTCCTCCGTAAGCGTCACCATTAAGGACGGAGGCCTCAAACTCATCCAAGTCTCCGATGATGGCCATGGAATTTAAGTCTGTTGTTTAACCCCTTTTCTTTCTTACGTGATTTTTGGGATAATCAAACTCTTTGAACTAGCAATCTTTGCGCGGTTACTATGCCTATATAGGAATTTTTTCTTCAAAAACTTAACTGTTCTTGGTATACTGATCGATATTCCGCTTCTTTTGAATAAGTTTTTTGTGATTACTTCGGTAATGTGTTCATGTAGTATGAGGACCTGAGCATTTTGTGTGAGCGGCCTACGACATCAAAGTTGTCTGCATTTGAGGATTTACGGTCCATTAAATCAATGGGATTTAGGGGAGAGGCTTTGGCAAGCATGACATACGTTGGCCATGTTACTGTCACTACCATCACCAAAGGGAAGTTGCATGGTTACTGGTGAACGACCGTTTAATATAATGAAGACAAATGTAGAAAAATATATCTTTTCTGCTTTGGGGTTCCAACCGAAGCATAAAACTTTCTGTTGACTTGTTCTGAATATTTGCTTCAGGGCATCATATATAGATGGCGTTTGGGAGCATGAAACAATGGGCTGTAAAAGGAAGCCAGATAATGGTATGAACAAGTCTTTTTGCTATGTTAGCATCAAAGAAAAACAAATCTTTTTGCTGAAATGGTGTGCAGTTTTCTATTTTTCTCGGAATCATTTATATAATTTAACTGAAGACATTACTGAACTGAAAAAAAAAAAAACATGAATACAAAGGTCAGTCTGATTCATGTTTTATTTTTTATTTAATTTAATATAGGTGCAGAATATAGATTTATATATGTATATATAAACTTTTTACTTGAAATTTAAGTTAGGTTTTATCTTATTTCATTCAGGTTAAACTACGATTATTTTAATAATTATACTCACATCTCTATAGATTGCCCTGGGGTTATTCTTGTTGATGACTTTTTTCAACAATGCCTATGAATCCTGGTACATCTTCTCCCATTTGAATCTAGTGATGAAAGAAGCCAAGTAAGGGAAGAAGATCAGCAAATTGGTCCAGACTATCCTTGCCTTTGTGTGACGTCCACGTTTATTGTGTTATCTTTTACTTGCTAATTTCTGAGTCTTAACATTATCGGCTTTATTATTTTCCATGTAAGAAAAATTGTCTTCAGAAAATGTACTCTAAATTTGCAATCGGACTTAATTTTCTGAGTTGAAATTCTTGTGGTTTTGTTAGAAGGTTGAGAACTTATTTCCAATGAATTCCCAAACATGCACTATGCTGCCAAGAAGATTGCAATGTTTCGTTTCATCAATGGTATATGTTTTGTGTGCGTGTGATCAATATGCAATTATGTATTTACCTTGATCAGTGTCTTTTGCTCCTAGAAAACACTAATATTGTAGAGATTCATGGTTTTACTTTCATTTGAACTTTACATTATTGAACGAAAATAATCAAATGTATATGGGAAAGGCAGCAGCGAACCTTACCACTCAAATCCCAGCAGAAGATTATGATACGGCTTAAAGCTAACCATAAAATATTTGAAGACTCTGCTTATCTAGGATTCCTATTTTAAGAAACATATTGCCCCCCAAAAAAGAATTATCCTTGTAAAAAGTGAGGGAGAAAAGGAATGAACATCTAGTAGGACATAATCACATATGATTAAAATTGATGACAGGATGTAATAAGTTGCCCCTACAAACTTTGTGTTTTCCGATGTTATGAGACTTTTCTCTCGGTTGCCCTTTTCATGGCACTGTTAAGGAAGTGTGTTTGATTGATACAGAGAGACTGGACTGACAGCTCTCTTATTTTCCCCAAAATTATTCCGTGCTTAAAAAGGATATGTTATCATTTACATTGGAAATCTATTTTCCTTTATTGTCAGCTTCTTTTATCTGAAAAATTTTTATAAGTTCTCATGAAAATTTTCTTGTTCCTTAGATCGATTGGTTGAGTGTTCTGCATTGAAGAGAGCAATAGAAGTTGTTTATTCAGCAACATTACCCAAAGTTTCTAAACCATTTGTATACATGACCATTGTTGTACCTGCTAAGAATGTTGATGTAAATGTGCATCCAACAAAGAGAGAGGTAAATAGTACAGACAGACCTAATTAGATATGCATGTGAGCATCTGTTTATAAGTTTTTTACTGACCATAATTACTATTTGAAGAAGATCACAGAGAGTTAAGGGAATTTGTATTCTTTTTGAACAAATGGTTTGATATTGTATGAGTGTGGGTGAGGCCTCAATATATAGGCATAAGTAAAGAACAAGTTTCTAAGAAAGTTCCTAGCACTACAAGGAATGTACAACAATAAAATATCCTTGAGAAGTCTTTTTAACTGCATATCTTTACAGACTCCATGGGTCATAGCTCTAAATTTGGTCTTAGCTTGTTTCAAGCTATGATTGACTACTTCTTACTCAATGCTAGTAACCAGGTTACCTAAAACATAGACACGATGACATGAGATTGATCATCTATCAATGGGAGATCCAACCCAATCAGCATTTAAAGACACTAACCTATGAATCTTTTGGTATTTTCTTGGAAAACAACCTTTTTTCATGGTGTCAGCTTTTAATGTTGGAGAATTTGATTTATTGTTTTTACAAGCCATTCAGTAGGGGAATTCATGAACTAGCTCGGGATGCTGATTGCAAGGCTAGTATCAGGTTGAGTTTGGAAAAATATATTGGCTCCATTTGGGAAGGTGGCAGAGAAGTGTTTTTACCATTTACGAGATAAATGTGTGAAGAAGATTATCTCGCTTTGTGGAACAATACTGTTGAATGCATGTTTTGACTTTCCCAAACGTGGTTCCAAACAGGGCCATTATCTTTCTGACTAATCTTTGATCCATTGCTTTATCAACTTAACAAGCATCTTCCCTCATGATTATTTTATTCAAGGATCCATAGGCATATTATCAAGGCTACACTCGAGTATACCAATTTTGATTTATGGGTTGAGGTTGTATTTCCTTTTAGATATAAAGATTCCTCGGATGGATTGAACCACTTCCATACTTAAAAACTATTTTGAGGCTCTTAAGTCAAAATCAAACTACTTAGGGATTGTATGGTTCATTTCATTGGGAGCAAAGGAATGTTAATCCAAATCCCATTACTTTTGTGTGTGTGTGTGTGTGTGTGTTTGGTTAGGCTTTTGCATGGTGAAGAGGATTACCACAGTAATCCTAATGAACTTCTGCATGTCCTCCTAGGCCCTAGGTCAAGGTGTAACTGGCATTCCGTCAATGACATACCTTAAATGGGAAATGTAAACTCTAGTGTTTCTTATTAGTATTACGATTGGTTTATTTTTGGGGGTGAGACACTAAGGGTATTCTTTGGCAATCGCAAAGATTGATCTCCCTTGAGATACTTAAGTCAAAACGTCCCTTTTCAACTAAGTTTACTCTTTGCACACAGGTTGGGAATCAAACCCCAACCTTTTATTTAAGGGATAAATGCCCCTACCATTGAGTTCAATTTAAATCGATAAAGTCATGGTCTTTCTTTATTCCTATCAATATTTTACATGCAGCTCTTGGAATATACTCTCAATATTTAGTAGGATTTGCAACATTGCATTTGCTAGTTCTTTGTTATCAAAAGCAACTTTTTTTGGCATACATGTGAGCCTTTTAAATCAGGAAATTATCATTGAGAAGATACAGGCATTGGTTGAGTCAAGGCTGAGAAGTTCAAATGATGCACCGACATTTCAAGAAGAGTCATGTCTTACGGCTCAGAACTCCAGGTTTGAGACACTTCTCGGAATATCAGTAATATCTGCTTCTTTTGAGCATGATGAGTGGTAATTGTTTCTTTGAACTGTGTGGGAATAGATTTATGCAAATATCGATACCTTTTTACTATTTTTGAGTGATGTGTTTTCCGTAATTGTTATGAGTGGATGTTTTTACTCATGTTTACCAGTTCCCGGTGTTACTGGTACTGGCAACTTAATTTGCTAGAGATTATTTCATGTTAAGGTTTTTAAGTATTATTCTTGTTATTCCTTTTTCATCTTTTTAAAGTTACAAAGAAGCTTGATTATTTAGTGAGCATTCTCTACCAACGCTTGTTTAGGAAAAAAAAAGGATTCACATAGGAGTGTAGGATCAACTGCAGTTCATTCTATTTGGTACTGCTTTATTTAACAAAATAATCTGGGGCTAGTTTATATTTCTTTTATTATACAAGCGAAGTGAAGCTTCAAGTTTTGAAAATTTTGACTTGAAGTTACTTTTAACAGAATCTAAAACTTTGATTCTGCATAATTTTTGAAGAGTTTAATTTTCTTTGCTTTACTTTTTGTTGCTAAATTTTTTCTTCAAATTCTTAAACAATGAGTGTAATTTTTGATGTCTCGTACTCTTAATACTGTTTAACTCATGAGATTTGATTTTATTCTCTCGTTACAGACAGCTGAACCATCCTCTTGGTGTTAAGTGAAACCATTCCCGGAGACTAACCTCAGGTCCTTGGTGTTAGGTATTGCAATTTGCAAAATTGCTCTTCCTTATCGTGCTGCATGTTTTTGTTTTAGTCCCTGAACATTCTTCATTAAGGATATGATATTTGTTTATTGATTAATGTCAGGTTCAAAATCACAGAAAATTTCAGTACATAAAATGGTTAGAACAGATTTATTGAATCCTTCTGGAAGATAGCATGCTTTCATGGAATCCCAGGCAATTGGACATTTTGACGAGAATGCTAGCTTGACTGCAGTGAGGTGATTATTATTTACTTCCTGTACTTTTTTTCTACTTATAAAGATAAACCAAACCTGTTGAATTAATTTATTTTGACATTATTGTTGAAGCCTTTTGTTCAGTGTTGAAAATCCTACGCCCTTTCTGGGTTTATTTGTTATTGCTCTGGCTAATATTCTGATTTTGTTAGCTCCTTTATCTACTTAAATGCTTTAATTGCTGATTTATACATTTCACCTCTCGCCATCAATTAGACGAGCATTTGGAGACTTTATATATTATGTAATCATAATAATATATGACAGGGGACTATTGATATCACACCAGCTGTTGATTTCGTCCACCCCCTGCCTATACATGTAATTCCCTTGATTCCGTGTACCAATCATTAAAAAGTGTGTCATCAATGAATTCAGTAATATAGAGTAGCCTTCTGCTCCTCTCATTTCTGTCTCTTCTGCTCTGGTTCGCTGGTTTTCTGCTGCCTCCCCTTCTTTATATACCTTCCAATATTAGCAAGGCATAACTTCATACTCTGAAATCCTTCTCAGTATCGAAGCCTACTAGGCCCAAATGACCATATATGTTGGTATTTAGCCTGAAAAAAAAAATATTTCACTGGTTAACATAAGAAAACTATATGTTGGCGGTTAGTATGAGAAAAATCATACATTAGAGCTAACCTTGAGAATACCCATGACCAAGACAAAAAGCAAAGTGAGGCGAGGAAGATGAAATGTAAATCGAAAAAGGGGAGTGAACGAAAGAAAATACCAAGGGCTCATCAAACCGAAAATGGCCCCAGGCGTCACATTGAAATCTAAGGGCTCATCAAAACTAAACGACGAAGACGAAGACGAAGACGAAGACGAAGACGAAGGAGAAGGAGAAGGAGAAGCTACGTCATGCACCCAAGTTGCAGGCCCAGAGTGAGACTAATGGGCCGAACGTTTTGATGGGAGAAAGTCCCACATCGCCTGTAATCAACGAAAAGAGAAGTAACCCATCGTCCGTGGGTTCAGCTGGTGAAGGTATTGGACACTCTCATTTAAGGGAGAGGGTTTAATACTGGGGAAGGTCATTTTGTTGTGGCTCCAATCACGGCGCTTGGGGAGGCATCCTAGCTCCTGGGTGCTTAGGTAAACGCCTGAGGGTAATTGACGGCTCGCCCTGCCTAACATTGGTATGACCTAAGAGGAAGGGAGATTTCGCCCTGCCCTTGACTTGTGGGTGAGCCCAACCTCTGCCTAAAATTTTTGTATAAAAAAAAACGAAAAGAGAAGTATATAATAGACGAAAGAGAGTCTTAAGGGCACGACCTTACTTGAACAGGATCTGTTCTATAGGCTCGTACCACTGAATCCTTGAGTTTCAAGGAGACAAGGACCACGGCTTGGTTGATGAAACATGACCAGGTGATCAGAGCGTGATTATTGGCATGGTTGTCCTGTTGATAGGCTCGACCCGGCCGCAGAGGATCGTTCCTGTCCAGGTTTCCTGTGCGGGATGGTCGCCTGGTTGTCTGACAAGTCCATCCAACATTTTTCCTTCCAATTTTGTTTTCCAATTTCTGAACCGTGAAGGAGAAAGGGATTTGCCAGCCCATTCGATCTGGTAAGGTTTTCGAATTTCTTCTGCCTTCTCTGTTCAATTGACATATTTTCCACTTTGAAGGGAATGCAGGTTGGAAACCATAAAGGATCTAAATCTGCTTATACGCAGAGACTTCATTCACTAGGTGTACAGTCTAATCAAGTGTCTTCCTGATCAAAGAGGCAAGAGCTTACGGTTTCTTGTATCCCATCGCTTCCAACACAAACTGCCAAAAGTCACACTCCACCGATGAGATGAGCGACGGAGATCCTTTACTAATAGTGGCTATGGTGTCTAAAGAACCCTTTCGATTCCTTGTACTTTGATTGTGTTTTGCCCCAGAAGTTTGTTTTACTATTCCTCACAAACACCTTGTGCAGTGTCCTTAAACTCAGTTTCAGCACTGCCCTTGGTTTGATTTTTTTTTT
>JANTPZ010143857.1:0-26394 GCA_025593235.1 Vachellia pachyceras | reverse complement strand
ATAGGGAGGATAATTGTTCTTTGAATGTTGTTGCTGAAGGCTTGCTGAAGAAAATGAAAGGGAGTGCCTTTGAGAACCAGGATCACAAGACAAGTACAGTTAGTAAAGATTTATCCTTGCTTGAGTGGGTAAAACCGATTAATACATTCAGAGATAAAGGAGAATCCTCCTATGAAGATGCACATCTTAGGTATCCTGCTGGTGATGCTGCTCCTTCTCAAATGGAATATAGCAACGAATGTGAAGGTAAAACTGTTAATTTCATTAATCACATTTTGAGTTTCACAAACAAGGTCAGTATAAGTATTTGTATATCATTAAGACTTGACATAAACATGCACAGTAAGCTTTCTGTAGTTAGAAATTCATATTTATCAATCCCGAATACCATGTTTATTTCCTAGCATATACCCATGCATTGTTCAAGTTACGAGGAAAAGCAATGCAGTAAATCTTAATATGCTGGTTGATTTAGTTGTTATCTTCAATACAGAGGCTCCTGTGCAGATAGGAAGTGGGGAAGAAGATGATCCATACACGCATACTAGAGTTCATATACTCTGGTGTGTTACTCCCTTTGCGGTTCTTATTTTACTTTCCATATAATTTTATTTCATTATGGAATGGCTGCCCTTTTGTTATAAATCACTTTTCAGTTTGATCACACCTTCCCTGCACGGGGTCATCACACTTGAAAATATGGTTGTTTAATATCTCTCTCTTTCTCTCTACCTATATATATATATATACATAGACACATGCATCTTCATAGACATGCCTACACAATTTCTGAATTAGAGTGGTATAATACAAAATATCCCGTATCAATTTTCAATGGCACATCTTCCACACTGCAAGATAAAGATCATCCTTCATAATATAAAAGGGGAGCGTTGGACTGTTAATTCTGTGCCAACAACAAGAGTACATACAAGTCACACTCTTTGCGGGGATGGTTGGCTTTTGTTGGTGACAATAACATTAAGGTTGGAGATATCTGCATTTTTAAACTTGTGCATGAGTGTGAATTACGTGTCCACATTCTTGGAGTAGGAAAAGATGGGATGGATTGTCAGGTTGGGAAAGTAGCTTTAAGTAGGTCTCTTACAGGACATTCCATCAATTCCAATAAAAGTTCTCAGTATATGCCGATCAAGGGCAAAGTCAATCCAAAATGCAATTGAAATGTTGATATATCTGATAAAAAGCGGTCAAGGATGGCTCAAGATGCTGTTTTGTCCATGGATAAAAGGAAAGCCGTCAGAGTGTCGAAGGCCTCTAAGAAGACATGGATTTGTCCTCAGTCAAATGATGCCCATAATAAGTTGGGTGAGGTTCCTATCTATTTCTTAACTAGGCTACGCAATCAGATTCTAATTCAATATGAATCGGTAGCTTTACGTTTATGCCAGCCACTTTTTGTTGTTTTTAGCCAAAGAGGAAATTACTGTATTAATTCAAATTGAAATCTTTGTGGGTGAGTGTTATTTTGAATATCTTTCATCTATAAAAGAATGTGTAATCCAAATTTTGACCTATTTAATGATTTTAACTGTGAACAAAGAGAGCCGTTCAGAGAAGAAATCGGACTGAAGATGAACTAAGCTCACAGGCTAAAGCTGGTTTGAGAATGCTGTTTGCACTTGATGAACAAAGAGCAGCTCATGCCTTCACTTCCTCATTTCCTAGATTCCAAGCTGGTAAAATGGTTGCAGTCTAGAACTAAAAAGGTTTGACATTGCAATTGAGTCCCTGAAAAATTTTCTTTTGTCTAGCCCCCTGCTGTCAAATATAATATATATCGGTTGTGGAATATGTACTAAGCCACTGCTATCTAATGCGTTTCCTACTAGATTGCTTTAAGAAGAGAGAAAATGGGTGCTTCTGCACCATTTTGGCGATATTCAGTTGCTTCTTATCCTGATCTTGAAGGGAAAATGCCTACTGATGCTCTTGTGGGTGGGAAAAATAGAAACACTATTGCCAAAAATGAATTAACCATGGGGTAAGATTTATGTTCTTAACCTTACATTTTCATTCTTTTTGACAATAATTTTATTCACTCAAGCCCTGTTTGTTACAAGTGAAAGATATTCCTTTTCTCTGACCTCTTAATTGATTCCTATAATCTAGGCACTATGATCTAGAAATGCAAAATACCGTCAGAGGACCCGAAGTTTTTGTATCTTAACGTACCGTTAGAGTACCAATGACTTTTTTCCAGTTTTTCTTTTCTTTTCTTTTTGGGTGATTTTTCCGGAAATTTGTTGACTAGGATTTTCTTTAGGCCTTTTGTGTTATCAATTATATGGAAGCTTTGCTTTTTTTTGAAGGCTTTTGACTGAACACTGGCCACTATCTTAATATAAGTGTTAGTATGCAGATTGACTTATGTACCATATTTACAATTATAATGTTTTCTATTTTATTATTGCAGGATATTGATATAGATAATCATTACAGAAATTACAGTTTACATGCTAGAAAGTTTCTTGAAGCTTGGTCAGGTTTGAAGGTTGATTTGGGTTTGGTATGTGTTCTATGCTTTTGTTCTAAATATGATGTTCATCAGTTAGTTCTGGTGATTCCTTTTCCAAACACCAGCTCAACTTTTCTTATTCCATTTTATTTATCTTGATGTTTCAGGTAGAGACAACAATTTAATTGCTCTTGAGAGCAACACTCTTGTTGACTTCACTAGAAATTGGGTTAACGTGTAATCGCTTTGCCTTCCTTTCTTATCCCTGGATATCCCATTAGAGCGTCCTGGTAAGCTGCAAGATATCAAGATGCCGTTAGGTAGCTAGGTAGGTTTGAAAACCTCTGAAATGAAGGACTTCCCTTGTGTCATTTGTCTTCGAATTTTAATTTGTTGGTATGGTAAATTATTAGTTGATTCACATACTTATAATGGATGTCTTTCTAGTCCTTCTATTTGTTTTCTTTTCTTTTTTCTTTTTGCTTTTTATTCCTTTCTCTTAGTTTTTGGTCAACCGCCTATTTGTTTCCAAATGAAGTTCTTTTAATCAAATAAATTGCTTTTAAAATTAGTCACTCTCAATTAGTTTGCTGTTTAATTAGTTATGACTACTCAAATTTCATGAACTGCTTCAATCTTAAATGTCCTTCGTACTTGTATGTTTGGCATGGATAATTTTCAGGCTCCACTTTTGAAAAAGTATCACGCAAGCTTATCTGTCACAGCATACTCTTACTTTTTTGGAGCTTTGCTAATGGTGAAAACAGCATTCTTCATGACCAATGAGTCAGTTGACTGGAGCTTAACGCCGTCTGAAACACTTGCTGTTTTTTATGCCGAGTCAGCATTTAGTTTCATCAACCCTAATCATTTAGTTTCTCAGTTTTGGTCCATTTAACATTACAAAGTATCTTGTACAGCCTTGTAATATTTGGATGCTATTCATTGTTTCAACAGAAAAATGACAGTATCCAATTTTCGGAAGTTATAAACAATCATAAAATCACTTGACAAGTTTCTGTCATGCAGTCATACTCATTAAGACATGTTCAAGTTTATTTATATATAGCCGTCAGGCTATTGTAAGTTTGTAACCCTTCTACTCTTATGAACTGCAATACACTCTTAAGGGAACTGTGAGTCTGTGAACCTTGCCTAGCATAGTCACTGGTAGGAAGAATTATTCTTAGATGGATCTCTTAGATTAAGGTGGGATTTCTCTGACATGATAAATTAGTTTTTTTTTGGGCTAATGAATCCACATTGTTAAAAGGATGGGGATCAAAAGATGATTTACACAGAAGTTGGAAAGAAAATACATATTCAATCCAATAATTTGTTAAAAGTTTATGCCATGAGGCGTGAGAAGAAAAAGAGTAGTTAACCAACTACTGAGGTAAAGGGCTAAAGGCATTAAATTGTGAGGACAAATATCATAACCTAAAGAGATTATCGCTCTCAGGACAAATATCACAACCTAAAGAGATTGTGTCTATTTGAGCAAGAAAGTTGTGCAAGTTGAAACATTAATTCGGCTACCATGGCATCTATCTGTTAACATCATTATAGTAATTTTAACTGGTACATTTTTGTGCGTTAATCAGGGAACCATTGCATCTGCCCTTAACTATAGACTCTTGACATAGTGCAACAAGATTTTGGGTCCGGCTATGGTTGCCCTTTATAACCCACTTCAACCTGCAGCATCGGCCCTTCTGTCACGAGTTTTCCTTGGAAGTCCTATTTTCTTGGGAAGGTAGAGATCCTATTACTTGCTTGATGAATCTATATTAATTTGATGGATTGACTAGGTAGAGAGGTCTTCTTTAGCCATCCACCAGTCCATCTCTGATCAAATTTTTACAAGGCCAGACTTGATAAAATGTCTGATCATGTTGAACTTACTCAATTTTGACTATTTCTTCAATGACACAGATATTATTGTGAAATGCATTTTTATTTGGGTTTCTCATTATTTTTATTTTTCGGTCTATGGCAACAGTGGATTGCTATTGCAGCTTGGCTTTATTGTCTGTTATTAACCCGCGTCGCTTTTCTTTTTATTGCTTTAAAAAATCTCTCTTTCTTGTTTTCCTTATAGTCTTACTCCTCTCTTAAGAGAGTGAGTGCCCTACTAGGATTACGGTTTAGGCTTTGCCCAAATAGGTTGATACTAACCATTTCAGGCTGTACAAGCACTTGACCAACTGGCTATTACGGAAAGGCTCGCTCAAGTTGTAAACAAAATATGTCGTTGGGGGCTCTTTTATCATTGTTGGTTTATATGCTGTCACTAGGGCAACTCAAAGAGAAAGGCAAGCAGCACTAGGAGTTATTCCTCAGGGCTCTTGGGTCTCTGAACAAGTTATTCATTCAGATGGATTAGGGAGCGAGAGTTCTTCATTTCAGTTAGGTCACATATTTTCAGGGTCACCCAAGTCTTCTGATTAAAGGAAATGTATTATGATTACTCATTGTGGAGCCCTGTTACAATTTTTCATCCTGTTACTGCTGCTACCATTTAATTAAATCTTTGCTTGCGTAGACGTAGATACAACGGACCATTCTAATGTTATTAGATATAATGAAGCTGGTTCGCATTTCAAAGTTTGAGTTTATGCAATTTTTTGTACCAAGGTTCTGGAATAATTTAAAGAAGCGTGGATTTTGACATTAAAGTTAAAAGCCTATGGAAATTTGAAATTAAAAATAGGTATGTATATGCTAGATACAATTTGAATGTTGAACTATAGCAACTTTAAGCGTGCACTATCTTGTGTTAACCTGCTGCCATTGTCATTAGGAAGCATATTCATTTTTTCTATGATTTTGTAGGTGCTGGTTAACAATGAAGACTTCCTGAAGGAATTGAAGTGATGAGTGATGATAGCTCTTCTACACTACTGCTTTTGTAATAAATAATGAAAGTTGTCTATGATCGGTGAACATCAGACGTGTTTGTGTTTACTTATATACTATTTGCCTTTAGCGATGGGGTTGTGTAGTTATCACAGAAACATGGTGTGATGCTTCCATGATCCATCTAAAATCTATATATTCGAATCTACCTGTTTGAAATGTCTCTTCGCTTGAAACTAATGTAATTGAACTCGGAAATCAAACATGGAAATTTGAAGTGTCTATAAATTTGATCAATTTAATAGAAGCTTGAAAATAATATAATTGAAGGCCCATGAGTAGTTTCTTAATTTCGGTGTGCTTACCAAAATTTCATTTTTAATCATTCTCTCTGTTTGCTTTATCTATATTTTTGGCAGTAAAGCAACATAGTGGAACAAAACTTGCTGAGTTCTGCACGCATGCTCTTTTAGCCATGGATATGTTTATACATCATAAGGCACTTTCTTTGTCTGACTATGCAAATCACAAAAAGTCTCATTATAGGTTTTAAGATGATCAAGCTATTGGCCAGAACAATAGAGGAACCCCATTTGGCTTTCAGCCTGAGGAAGATGATACTCTTGAATCAAATGTTTATATGACAAATGACTTGAAATTGAAGAACCCAGTATGCCGTTGTTTAGAGACTGAACCCACTAAAGGCCCATTTGAATCTTTCTACTAACCCCAAATTACTTTTCATGTGCATTGGGCGAATCACAATGAAAATCTAAGAAAGGAACGTAATCACCATAAAATCTTTATAACAAGTGAGTAGGATGAAAGTGGCTGCTACCCAGTTGTTTTCTTATCATCACAATTTCGTACGGCCCATGCTTTTGTCTATAAATCTTGTAGATGGAGGTCATTTTCATTCGCCTGAATGGTCAACTGCAAAAAAAGAAAAAGTGTTTTCGAGTTTGCCATGATTTTAATTGTTACTTATCAAATGAGGTTTTTAGATATTGTGCTAGAGATGATTCATTAGCACAAACATTACAGGGGCAAAAGTAAGAAGAAATGGCAGGAGAGGAAGTCTCAACGCATGTGAAGGAGGGCATTGTCAGCTTCTTTTACTCCTATTCATTAACCACATTTCGTAAACGATCACTATTCATTTCCCCTTCTATTCTTTATATTTGGTATTTTTGACCAAAATATGCAGCTGGTATTGATACCAAGTGAACCAAGACAAATTTATAAACATGAATCAAGGATATTATTTTCTTGTGTCTTATGGCAATATATCTATTCCAATTTTGTATTTTATGGAGAATATAATGATAACCATTGTATAATATATTCTGCTATAATGTTTAATAATTCATTTTAATTAAATTTATTGAATATATGAATATCAAATTTAATGGATTTGTTATATCAGCTTGCACATTGAGCGGAGGAATAAAATTTGGTAGTGTGATCAATGTCATGATAATATGCTCCCCGCGCATCGCACGGGGGGGTATATGCCAGTTTCTTAAAAATAAATATATCATTTGAAATTGCTTTATATATATTAGCAAATATTTACTTAACTATATATATATATATATGAATATATATATTTTTAAATCCTGAAATTGCAAAACTAACAAATTTGTTAATATCAATCTAACCATTTAATCATTAACTATTTAGTCCAAATATCAATATATTAAAAATCATATCTTTTTTTTAAATATAACTAAATTCGTAAAAATATTCTAGGTATAAAAAATAAATCTAACATCATAGGTCATAGTTATAAAGATATATCTACAATTTTATGGTCTTCTACAAATAAAACTTAAACTAAACGAAAATCTAAACACCAAAATATTCTCTAATCAACATAATATTAATACCATTAAAAAAGTAAAATATTTAGATCAACTTTTATGAAGGAAGTTCAACAAAAACAAGTCGTTTTAGCTCTCTTTCCTCCCTCCAGCGCTCTTCTCTCCCTCTCCCCCGCCGGCGATGCTCTCCTCTCTGGTTAATGGGACGTGTGTGTTGGATGAAAGATCGTGTGTGATGGGATTGACGTGGGGAGGGGGTATTTAATACCCCCTCACACCATTCACGCGAGCAACTTTGAATTTTTTTTTTAAAACATAAAATAAACAGCTGCCTCACGCCTGATCACCCCTCTGCCACACCAACAAAGCACGCCTCCTCTGCCTCTCTCTCTGTTTTTTTCCTAAAAGCTAAACTAAAGGCTGTCCATCTCACTGCCACATGCAAGGTCACACTTTGACCATTTTTTTCTTTTCTAAAAGCTGACAACTCCTCCGTTGACACACGCATAGCTGCTGGGGCGTTACAACTGCTATTGAAGATGTTCACATTCTGTTTTCCCATCTAAATTCAACTTACGCTTAGGACCTCCTTTATTCATATGCTGCTATGGCTTGTCTTCTGAACCATTCATGGAAGACAATGAATCTTCCATTTGGGATGTTATACCACCGTATACAAGTCTACTCCATGACATTTGCAGTTCCAACTATAGTGTTGCTATTTCTCCCATTATTCAACCCGGGCTCTCTTCAGAATTTGAATTAACTAACTGCTGCAGATTAGAAGCAGCAAGAAGGTTTGGAGTAGGCAGTGAGTACATTATTTCATTTAGTTCTAAACTAGGAAAGCTCACTGAAGTGGGAGTTTGGTCCAGGAGTTGTAACTGCTCGTTGTGTTGATGAGAATTCCCATCTAGCTTGTAGGACCTCCCACGACCGCGCCCCGAACCCTGACCTTAAGGTCTCAACTGCAACTGCTTCTTAATCTTGCAATAACTAGGATTTCGCTTGTTAACAATGCTATCATCTGAGGGCAGTAATAAAACCATATGAGGCTCTGTATTCATAATTTTGCTTGAGTTGACTTTTCTCTTTCAACTCCATGATTGCCTCCTACATCAAAAAGACAAAATATAAAATATACCTCAACCACAAATAATGAGTGGGATGATGAAACAAATTTCTGACAAATAACAAATTCATTAGATCAATATAAAAAATAGTTACAAAAAAGAATAACAAAACAATTCAAGGACCCCAAAACAAGTCAAATCATATTTACTAGAAAATTGACATAAAAAAAGGCAGAGTGATTAAGAACAAAGTTTCTGCCCCACCATTTCACACATTTCAAGATTTTAAAGCTATGTACTTCCATTTCCTTCTGCTATGTTTTTTTTGAGAAATTTATTCTGGAGTCTCAAATAAGGAACTTATTTAAAGAATGGTTATATTGATCAAAATATTTATCAAGAAAGCTATGCTCGAGCATTGTTGTTCTGATAGCTTATGTCTGACACACTCAACCTATGCTACTCACCCACTTTCCTTATTTGTATAACGACATTTTGAATACTAACTGCTCTCATAAATGCAGAAGCTTGAAACATCAAATGAGGAAAGAAGCACAGGCATGGTCCAAGGCTCGGAGACTTTAATGTTCTTCTGCAACATTTGCTATTGTCTGATTCAGTAGCATTAAATGCCATTAATGAAGAAACCAAATGGTCGATGGTGAGAGTAACGGGTATTAAATGGAATCTAACAGACATTAAAGAAGCTCTCAACTATAAAAGGACCATAATTCAATACAGAGAGAAGAGAGATCAAACATTCTGAGCATTCAACACTGTTTTTACTTCATTCTCTGTATTTCGTCAATATTTATCTCTGAACTTTATTACTAGCCATCTGCTCGTTTGAGAGAGAATCCTTTGGCAAAAACACTTTGTAAATATGTGAGAAACTCAAAGACAGGACCTTGAGTCTATTGGGCTGAAAGAGAGTCAGTGAAGAGAGCAAGGGAGAGTGGATTCCCAATCTGTACAGGCTTGTAAAGCCTCATTTCTTTGTTGATAGTGGATTTGGAAATCTCAAGGGTGCTCTGAGGACTAGATGTAGGTCAAGGAGACCGAACTAGGATAAATCTCTGTGTTCATATTTGCTTTTCACTCTTGGTGACTTTGTTTTTAATTTTGTGATTTTAAAGTGTTAAATTTTATCAGACCAATTCACCCCCTCTTAGTCAAATCCTATTCTAACATTTGGTATTAGAGTAGGTCTCTTGTTTAAAGGACATAACAGTCTCAAGAGTGATCATGGCAGGATTTGGCGAGCATATACTTACTAACGGAACTTCCATCACCAGGCCTCCAGTATTCAATAGCCAAAAATTTTCTTTTTGGAAAATTAAATTTCAAAACTTCATTTTAGCCACTGACATTGATTTATGTGATGTATTTGAGGAGGGAAACTATGTGCCTATGAAGGTGGAAGATGGACTAACTCCTAAAACTCGTCCTGAGTTTGATAGTGAAGATCTCAAGAGAGTTCCTCTCAACAGAAAGGCTGTACTGATGCTGCAAGCAGCACTAAATGAGGATGATTTCTTCAAAGTCTGCACTCTACCTTCTGCAAAACATATGTGGGATGCATTGGAAATAGCATATGAAGGCACTGAAGTAGTGAAAGAAAGTAGAGTCAACATGCTGACCACTGAGTATGATTTACTTAGGATGAAAAATGAAGAAACCATTGCTAAATTTCAAATGCGTCACACACATCTCATCAACAAATTGGCAGCCCTTAGCAAAACATATGATCAACGTTCTCAGGTGAGAAAAATCCTAAACGTTTTGTCCAGCAAATGTGAAGTTAAAGTTACAGCCATAGAAGAATCCCATGGAGAATCAATGACCTCAGTAGCAGCTCTTTTTGGAATCCTTGCTGAGTATGAAAGAAAGCGAAAATTCAAAAAGGAGCTGTCAAATATAGAAAAGAAAAAGAAAAAGGGACTGGCCCTCAAAACCATTAAGGAGAAAGAAAAAGAACCAGAATCAGAGGATGAGGAAGATGATGTGGAAGATGAAGAATTGGCAATGGTCGTCAAATTGATTTGGAATCAATGGGAAGCCTCAAAGTGATTAAAAAGTCCAAATAGTTTACCTTGAAAACTTCCAAATTTTTGAAAGTTACTATTCGCTGCATTTTGGACTAACTTTGAAAATTCATAACTAATTCTAGAAAAATCAAAATTGAGTGCTTCCAATTTCTATTTGGATCTTGTAAGTTCCTTTATAAGGAAAAAAAATACTAATTGAGTCATTTGATTACCCAAATGATACAGTTTAATTCATGAAAAAGTACTGTTCATTTGGTCCTTTTTCTTTTTCCCAGGTTTTTCAATGATTTTCTTCAAATTTTAGAATTTAATAACTTTCCGTACAAAACTCCAAATTCAGTGTTCTTTAGCTTGTTTTAAAGCTTGCAATGTGAAATATTTTTTTGTAAAAGTTCATCTCATTTGGAGTTCCTTTGCTCTGTTTCACATTAACCCAAATTTGGGCTCTTGAACAACTTTACTACTACTTTTACAACTTCATACATTTCCTACTTTCTTTCTTTAGGCATGCTTGTTCATTTCCTTTCTTTACTCATAATTAAACTTGCATTATCCCATGTTTAAAGCATGATTTTACCTCTTAATGAACATCACCTAGTAGAGGTTTAATTACAAAACAACATACCAACTTGAAACTAAAGTATCATGATAATACATATCCAAAACATCATTCAAGAAGGCATCATAAAACTAGCTTCATGCTTCAATAACCTTCTCCTTACCCTTTGATGAACTTGTACCTAGAAATGGTTAGTAGGGGAGAGTGAGATTTTTGGAAATCCCAATAGCAAAGATTACTAACATACATGAAGAAAATTGCATGACATGTGCTTTAAGTTTATAAAGAAATGTGTAACGAAGTAAAATGTGTACCAAGACATATCCATGTATATGGTCATAGCATAATATCACTCATAAATAAATTTAAACAATTTCATAAAGTCATGCACATCATTAGAGTAATTTCACAACAATGTTATATAGAGTTAGAAAACTTTGCTACCTCTACTCTTTAACTTTCTTTGAACTTTCTTGATTTTCCAAGCTCTCTTATTGCCTCTTTCCAAATAGGTTCCTTAACTTCTCAACTTCCTAAATAACATTTAAGAGCATAATCATCATTCTCAAGTCATGAATTTGCCAAGAGAACATCAAAAACGCAATAGAGCCTTTCTTGCTCTTTTAAAGAAATCCTAGAACACTTTAACTTGTCTTAATGGTTTCTAATGCTTTCCATAACTTGGGCTCACTTATACCCTACACAAAAACTCATTTTAAAGCCATTGGAAGCATCAAAATTATCAAAACCAGCCTCCTTCAACCACTTTCCAGTTTTGGACGAAAATTCCCAAAAATTAGGAAAATTGTTCTTTTCAAAATTTCAACTCATGCAATCACCATTTCTTGATTCCAAACTTGTTTTATATGTGTTGTTTGGCTTAAATACAACTCTTCCATATCAAGTGGAAAATTGGATAGCACCTGCCCCATTTTCTCATGATTTCCCAAATTTACAGAAGTCACAAAACAACTTCAACAACAACCACAACATCATCAATATGCTTCTTTCATCAAGAGGAAGCATTTGCAACCAACAAATGGCTTTAAATCCCTCTCTTTCTCACTTTTCTCTCAAGAACCCTAGGTTTTGAAACTTGAAAAAGAGAGGCCAAATCAGATTTTTGATCCATGGAAGAGGAAGAGGAAGTTGCAAGGATCATTTTCATATATATCAAAAGGTAGTATGCTTACTCACCTTGAAGATTCACCAAGCTTTTCCCTCTTCTTTGCTCCAACAATGGCGTCACTTTCTCTCCAATTTTCTGTTGGTTTGTGTCATGAAAATGGGATGGAGCTGAAGGGAATTAAGCTGTTTTATTAATTCATGAATTAATGGACTTAATGGTTGAGATCTTATCTTGTAACTTAAAGGAAATCCAAAGGATAGAATTGTGCCACATATGGGACACTTGTCAAGCTCTTAAAAACCCTCAAAAAGTGATAATTACAGCTGTAAAAATCTGTTTACCATTTGGTTACTCTAACCAAATTGGATCCCATTCGGTTCCTTTTACCGATTACACTTTTTATCGGAAACTTAACTTTATTCCGGTAAATCTTTTTCTACTTTTCTGGAGATATTTTCTTCCTCATTTAATCTCCATAATTTCATTTTGAATATAACAAAATTATTATCCCCAAAATACCCTTTACTTTTCTCAAATTTTACAGGATTAATTATCATGTACCAAAATCCCTGAAAACGTACAATCGGAGAGCAAAATTAGGGCCTTGATAATACTATATTCTCACTGATCCTCTAGCCCTTTTCCTTTTTTCCAAAATTCCCTCTAGATATTTCAAAATTAATTTTTGAAATAATTATATTTTAGGGATTTTCAGGTATTTTTCCTAATTTGCGGGAAGATCACCTTAATTGTACATTGGATAATAATTTTATTAAATACAATAAAATTCACTGGACTTTCCATATTTTTCTCTAAATTTTTGGAGGGCTCCTGATACCTTAAATAATTATTTTCCCCTTTTTCGCCCTTCAAAATTCTATAGACGGAAATCGAGTCCAAATCTGGAAAACCCGTGATTCACGGTTGTCTCCGTGAGTCGAGCTCTGTCTATTGGGCATCTGTAAATTTTTTGGTCAACAGTTGACTTTTGGCTTTGAATTTGACTTTGACTTTGTCAAATGACCAAAATGCCCTTGCATATTTTCATAATGACCAAAATGCCCTTACTTGATGCTCACTGCGTCACATGCTTCGGCCAATAAGGATCTTAGCTGAAGCCAGTGAAGCCTTGACACTCTCTGTGTCATATGCTTCAGCGAACGAGGTCTTGGTGCTTTCTGTGCCACATGCTTCAGCCAACAGGAATGTTGGCTGAAGCCAACAAAATCTACTATGGGCTCACTTTGGCTTATAGAAAGTTCACCCGAAGGATATATTTTATGAAAAACTAAACAATTATTATTTTTATTATCTAGTGGCATTCTCTCCTCCTATGCTTCCTATCTATAACCTAAAATCACCTCATAATTACCAGTCCGGACTTTATTTCTGTTAGCAACAAATATGCGGATATTACAAGGTGCACAGTTAATGGTAGAATTATTAATCTCTTTGATGCTCCTATTTTCATCATATGGATTTAAAGGAACATTATAGTACATGTTTTCACCTTGCACTTCCTCATCATTTCCTTCATTCACATTAGGTGCTTCGATAATGAGATGATTATCAATAAAATCTCCCAATACAGATTCCGATTTAGATGTATCACTATTATAACAAGAATCAGATGAAGCTGCTCTAAATGTGGTGCGTGAAGACTGTGCAAAAGGACTTGCAATAGTGGAATTGATGTATTTGTGTCTTCACTCCCTTTTCCTTTTCTTAAAGCTCAAAGAGTTTTGTTTATTTCTTGATCCAATGGAACAATTTATTGTCCCTTAGATCTGGTCATACATGCTTAGAACAAAGATAACAACAACTATTCACAATATCCAGCGACAGAGAATTGTTCACAAAATTCAGTAATTAGTTTGCAATTCCCCAAAGCCACAAAACATATTGTTGTATTCAAGGTATGAAACAAGCAAACCAGGTTCAGTTTAGAAGCTTGTTTTCCACTTTAAAAGCAGTTCAATGAGAAGGCAATTGCTACACTTTGAAACAAGGTTCACCAACAAGAGATATGGAAGTATAAAGATGCAGCAAAATGTGCACATTAAATTCCAGCTGCAAGACATAAAGTATGCACTGATGTTAGAACTCCAGAGTAAGCCCTTTGACCAGTGAATATGTGGGGAGCAAAGATACAGTCATATTATAACAGATTCCAATCTTCCACAATAGAAAATGCTACAACATGCAAAAATTTACATTAATCCCAAAATACAATTCCAAAAGGAGCAAGATAACATGCAATGGTTGCACTAGAAGTGTCAAAATCACCACAAGATTAGCTAACTAATTAGATTAATTGAGTTAACTGAATCTGGTTTTTTTATGGCCAGTACTATGCAATGTGCAGCAACTCAAACATCAAGTCCAAGCAAAAGATATCAATTACAAGCTTCCACAATGTACAGTAGCCACCTAGCTAATGATGCTAATGACAAGCAAAACTAATATATCACTAGCCTACAAACTTTCTATCATCAACTTCCACAAGGATTCATTCAAAATGAAGGGAGAGAAAGTAATGTGAGACAATTGCAAAAATAGTTGAGTGACAAAAAATTGAAATCCAACTAGTAGACAGCAACTACCTAAAAAAATTCTTCTTTAATTGCAAAAGCAGTAAGAAACAATTCAGATTTTGTTCAATTTCTAGAGCTAAAAGAAAAGGAAGTTGTACTAGTCATAAAGCAACCTGAATGGAACCCAAACAACATGCAGCAGAAACCTAGAAAAAAATCCTACTGTAATTGCTAAAAAGAAAACAGCAACAGACCAATGATTTTTTTATAGAAAAATAACTAGTGTAGGGAAAAAAACTACTAACTAAAACCCAAAGAGACAAAGCTCCCCGGCAATGGCACCAAAAATTTGATCTCTAATCGCTTAAAGGTCAAATTTAATACTCAAAATTGTGCAATTAGTGGCACAACCTCAAGGTCGATCTTTAAGGAGCATAAATGTCTCTATGCAATTAGTTAGCAAATTAAGTCACTGCAAACAATTGGGAAATATTTCTGTTACTCCACACAAATTAAAGCCACAAGCTAAGCTACAGTTTATATTTTTTTACTTCCTTACTGTTTAAAATGAATTGCAATCACCTGAAATGTACAAGTGAATTAGTGACTCAACTACTTCCCAAGAACTGTAACCTCTGCCTTCATTGGCTTCTACATGTCTGTGAGTTCTTAATAGCAGAAAATCAATTGGTTTCATGATTAACTCATAACCAGGCAAGCATTCAAACGCTCAGTGGCTTTTTTAAAAACAATGCCAATCAACACTACTCAATGGATCATTCACAACATTTAATCTAGAACAATATCATGTTAAGATTAGAATGAAGCTAATCTAAATCAAGAAAGCAACCTCTGAACAATTATAATTGAATCCAATTACATATTCAATTTATGAGCGAAAAACAATAAACCTAGCTCTACAATCTCAAGTGTTTGACATGTCATCACAGGTCAATAATGAAGTTAAAGAGGAGAATTTAAAGTTGTTAGACTCCATTTGAACATGAAGCTCAGGCTCGGCTAGCTCTTGGGAAGACAGAGGAATCAGCTGGACATGGAAACTTCAACAGCAGCAGCAGCAGCAAGGAGTTTGATTCTAGGCGTTGCCATGTTTGGAATCAAGATTAGTGAGAAAAGTGGATGGAAGAGCAGCAAGGTAGATTTGCTGTGATGTTAGGAATTGGAGTTAGGTGAGATGGATTTGGACGGTGTGAGTTATAGAGATCCCGCTTATCAGAACAGCAAGGTGATGTTGATCTTGATTTCACGAACTGCCAAACACTCTCAAGACTAAAGATTCAAGATAAGATCAAAGCAGAAGCAAGCGGTAATGAGTAAGAAGGATGACTGGACAAAAGCAGCACTCGTGGTGAAAAAGCAAAGGTGGAAGGAAGTTGCGTGGTCTGATATCTTAGTTAATGGAATGGAGAAATGAGCTTCAGGCGATGAGGATCTAAAGGAGAGAAGCGATCGCCTCTCACAATGATGAACTGAATGAGGAAAGATGGATGAAGCTGCAGAGATCTCTGTAGCCTGATGAGATCGTGAGATTTGGAGGATGATGGAGATTGCAAGAAATCTCTGCAACCTTGTGATTTGTCGCTAGTAAGAAAAAAATCCCTTGGATAAAAGACTGAGCTCACCTGGATAAAGGGATGGATCTCTCTAGATAAAAGGGTGATAGAGTGACAATCTTCATGAGGAGAAAAATCCTATGGATAAAGCAATGAATCTTGGATAAAAGTTGTAACTCCTCTCCCTCCTGTGCACTATTTTAGTTGGTTTTTAATCAATTCAGTTGCAATTGTTCATTTGGTTGGGGCCCATTGTTACACACATGAGATACTGCAACTGTACGGACATTAGACTTCATTGGATTCAGCCAAGAAGCTTGTTAGCTGAAGCATGTGGCACAGAGAGCATTTGGACTTTGTTGGCTTTAGCCAAGAAACTTGTTGGTTGAAGCATGTAGCACAGAGAAGCTTTGATCCCTTAGCGTTGACTCTCCAATGTCCAATGTCCTACATAATAACACAAACATGATATAATCTTGTGCATTTGAAAAAATGACTCAAAACTCAATCAAATATCTCAAACTTAGCATTAATTCCTTTAATCTTTTATTAACACAAGTGTCTTCTAATTGACTCATTTATGCTCAAATAACATCCCAAGAGGTCAATATTAAGTGAAATTTTTCATGCAAAATATGGACTTATCAAACCCATATCGTGTAAATGGGTTAATAAGCTAAATATAAAGCTTGATGGGTCAATTAATAGGTACAAGGCAAGGTTGGTGGAAGATATGTTCACTAAATCACTTGGAGGAGAAAAGGTTGAAGCTTTTAGGAAGAAATGCGGAATGAAAAAAATTGAGAGAGTAGTTGTTGAGGGGGAGTATTAAATAATCAACAACTCTCTCTCTGGAATGTTCTGAAATACTCTTGAAGGCTCTAGAATATTGTGGAAGCATCTGGAATATTGTGGAAACCCCTGGAAGGTTCTAGAATATTGTAGAAGCCCCTGGAAGGTTTTAGAATGTTGTGCAAGGTTTTGGAAGGATTTGGAAACTTATGGAGCGTTCTAGTGGCTTGGAGTCTATTCTGTTAGTGTAGAGTATGACCAATAGGGGGTTGAATTGGTCACGTTTTAAAAATTAAAATGTAAATCACAGAAATTAGAAAGAAGTCATCGAGAGTGCAAAGGAATAATGGACACGGAGATTTATCCTGATTCGGTCCTCTCTGACCTACGTCCAGTCCTCATAGCTCATCTGAGATTTGCAATCCACTAAAAGCAATCAACCAGGCTTCACAAGCCTTTACAATCAAGGAGTCACACTCCCCGTCACTATTCGCAAGATAACAGAGACCTTCACTCTCTGTTTTTCAAACACCTCACAGCCCAATAACCTCAAAGCCCCAACTTTGAGTTTCTTAATGTATACAAGAATGAATCATGAGTTTAAACTCTCAAAAGAGTAGATAGTCTAAACATTGAAGCTCATAGAATAATATTGAATGTTTACAAAAGGCAAGAGACAGAGAGCGTATGAAAAGCAGCGTTGTTGATCGTCATCTCTTTTCGTCTTCAATGCTTCTCTATTTATGGATAATGTCTTTCAATTTGTCCGTTTAGCCGTTTTCTTTGGTTGGTGCGAGCATTGAATACTGCAATGAATGCATTCGTTTGACTACGGTGGAAACTAAGAAGGTTTGATTCCATCTTGTTTGTTGGAAATCTTCAGCCGTCTCATTTATACCTATTTCATAGGTTAGTAATAGTGCATTTAGGCGGCAGGTAAGATTTTAAAAACTTTGACATTAATAAGGAAGGATTTGGTAAAAGTAAAGCTCCGTGTCAGACGCTGCTGTCAGATAAAGGTAGGACTCGAGTTGAGGGAATTTTTCACTCGAGTTCTATCTCATGAGTTCACAGCAATTCAAAACGTTATGTGATGAAACTTCAAGTTTTTCAAAGTGTATGACTCGAGTTAAGAGAACTTTTATTTGGAAAACTCGAGTTCACAATGCAAGTTATGAAATCATGTTGTGCAACTTGAGTTTTGAAAAGAGAGTAACTCGAGTCATTAAAACTTGAATGCTGTAACTCGAGTTTATGCTTGAAAGTTTTTGTAAAACCAGTTGTGCAACTCGAGTTGTATGCTTCTGGAACTCAAGTTACATTGATGAAAATTCTCCTTCAGAGGTTCAAGGATACGAAACTCAAGTTCTGAATACTTGGAACTCGAGTTGTCACGACTTGAAGCTGGAAACTCGAGTTGTTGCTGAAAGTTCTGAGTAACTCGAGTTGCTGAAACCTCAAACTCGAGTTTTACTACATGAGTTTTTCTTGAAAACATATTTTAAGGCATGCAACTCGAGTTCTAAGAAGACTATGACTCGAGTTATCACAACTTAAAGCTGAAAACTCGAGTTGTTGATGAAAGTTCAAGGTGACTCGAGTTGCTGATCCTCCAAACTCGAGTTGTTGCACATGAAATTACTTGGACAAGAGACTTAAGGCATGCAACTCGAGTTCTGCAAAGGGTGTAACTCAAGTCATCACAACTTGAAGTTGGAAACTCGAGTTATACCTAAAAGTTTTCAAAAACACAGGTATAGAACTCGAGTTGTGTAGCATCAAACTTGAGTTTTTGAACTGTAAAACTTATTTTCAAAATTTCAAAAACCATTTTCAAATCCTGCAATGTAACCTTTAAATTGAAAACTGTGTTATCATCAAAATAAGGTATCAACATATTCTAGAATAGTGTAGATAGTTTTAGAATGTGTATGATATTTCTAGGTTTGTATAGAATCATCTAGATGCAAAATGTAAATTGTAGGATCAAATCGATCTTCACCATTCGTTAAGGAGGTGGAAGAGTATAAATAGGTGGTGTGTGGGTGAGTATGAGTAGAGTTGAGAGAAGTGATAGAATTGAGAATTGAGAGAGTTGAATGAGTTGAGAGAATAAGGCAAAGTATGAGTAAGGAACTTGAGTGTGTGAGAGAAATATAAATGTTAGCGTATTTCATCTCTTTAGTTTCAAATAAAAGTTTCATTTCATTGAAGTTATTCCTTCTTTATTCAAGCTTCCTGTCAAATCTTCAAGGGTCTACCACTCAAATCCCAACAACCCGCACTCTCCCTCTCTCTCACACACACAAAATAGCCAGTAGATCCTAGTCAGGTAGTTAAGAATCCAACTGCCCCTACTAGGAATTAGTCCCATAATTTTAATCTACTATTTCCTCTTTACTCCATATGTATCAACTCACCCAGCCACTTTCTCAAAAATTAGATGATCCTTCAACTCAACGTTCAGAGACAGAAGCTGTAGGTGATGCCTCCTAAGCAGCAACCTCAAGTTGGTATGTTTACACTAGATGAGAACTTATCTACGAGGTAGGTCTCCTTTTTTCACCACCAACATTGCCAAACTTTGATAAGGCTCTATGGATAACATTGCTTGTCTGATTAGGAAAGCATCAAGCTTATTGTTATGCACTCTCCCACATGCATTGTAGGCAAATTTTCCCAAATTCAACCACAGATCCAAAATTTTACATCTAAAGAACACCAAATGCCTGACCAATATTTCAATGAGTCTGTCCATGCTTCAATTTACAGAGAATGAAAACTCATGGTCCCCCATTGATGTGTAAGCTAAGATGAGCCAAGGGAATAGTAATAAAGGGAAAAGCAAAGTGCCACAGATCTGACACCAGTTGATGGCACCCAATGGTTTCATATAATTTATCTTAATGGTGATTAGAGTGTAATTGTATCTATTACCCTCAAGCAAGATGATATAGAAATAGAATTATCGTATGCGTTGAACACCTATTCTAAACGAGAAAGGTGGTATATAGCTTCCAAAGCAATCGTTTCACATCTATGATAAGTAGATATATATATCAACTTTCTATTATTGCATTGAAAGTAATATATCATTTTTCTATTTCTACTTAAAGCTTGAGGGAGGGAAATGCATATTATGCTTGTAAGGTTTTAGATGATGTATTCAAATATGAGCAAGATGATATATTCTGATCAACAATAACTCGTTTAAAAGAGCCCATGAGTCCATATTGAAGATCTATTCCAAAAAAGAAAGTTGTAATGTAATAATGTCAAAACAATTTATTGACACAAGTAAAATGCAGAAGAAAGTATTGGCATAATAAGTGTAACACATCAATTTTTCTATGATGCACAATAAGAACCATCACAATAATAAGCAAAATAAATTGCAGGATGAATAAGAACCATCACAACAATAAGCAATATGAAAATGACCATAATTGGCTTATGTTGTAATATGATGTACAAAAATATTACATCACATATGGATACATAAAAAAATAAGAAATTTATGAAATGTTAATGGATTTTTTTTAAAAAAAAATAGCCATTTGAACATAAGGATATAAAATTTTAGAGCAAGAACAGTGTCAAGCTTAAAATTCAACAGATATACACAATAAAGGCAAAACTATACCAGCATAATTGAAGTTTATTTTGACATTCGAACAACTAATTCAAATTATGCATGTTTTATAGACATGAATTAATAACTCAACCATATAAACAAAACAATAAGTAATTCAGGAATGGATGAGAATTCTGTTTTTACGGTAACTTCAACAAAATCTTTAGGGCATCTAATCTTGATGGTGGAGCTAAAAAGTTTATTACCATCAAAAGAAAGAGATGTTGAAGCATCCTCAGCTATAATAAATTGCACGAGTACTTGGCCCTTATCTTTGTGAAACTGCATTTAAGACATAAAAGGATAACCTCAAAACCATTGCTTTTGTGGATAAAAATTTAAATTTACACATTACACATTTGCTATCTCTGAACTCACAATGCAGCAAATACATGACTAGGCTCCTTGGATAAGATTTACACCTACATAGAACAACATGTTAGTGAAGACCCTCTCATCCATTTACTTCCTCTTTCTCTATACTTCTTATCTATGACCCTTAACTCATTTTATAACTACGGATTTAGCCTTTATATCAGTTAGTAGAAAAAAGGGATATTACAGCAGCCACACCTGAAGACCCTCTCATCTCATTTTTCTCTCTTCTTCCACACACCCTAACCCTAGCCTCCATATCTCCCTATTTCATCTTCCACATCTAGATCATGATGCATCCATATTCTTCCAACGAGAGTGTCGATCTGAAGCTTATGATGAGTTAAACCTCTTCCTTACTCTTGGAGATAGAGAAAGCTTGAGTTCAAGAAGCTAGAAAGGGGAGTATTAGTTCTAATATGTGTTTTTGTTATGGATTACATAGTTGATCCGACTAAGCCACAAATTGTAAACTTAGGTTGTTAGTTAGCCTTGAAAATGGATCAGGAATATTAATTGTGATTTCCAAGGATTGTACAGTGACAACCCCAGGGCCGTTCTCTCCGGAAGATACCATTGCGTACCACTAATCCTTAGCTTGTGATTATGCTTGTGATGCAAATGCAATTGGTTTTTTAAATCAAACTATGCTATGTACCTAAACTGATTACAAAAGAAAACTTGTTTTTGGCATTTTCTGGGAAAGAGAGAGTAAAGCAGATTTGAAAGTGAAAGGATATGATATGGTAGTTTCCTCTTGAAAACAAGTTATGCCATTATAGTTTGCAAAGGATTAGGGAAAGCATAGACTTTCGCACTAAGTTTCGTAATTAAAAACCCCCAACAACTCGCTGGGTCAGAAATCTCATGAAATGAACTCCATTCCATGAAATCCTTTAAGATCACTTAGTGTGTGTACGGAAATCGTAAAGTGACAAAATCAACTCCATACATTGTTGACTCTAAAACCAAGCACAACTAGGATGATAGAAGAGAACAACAAGATTTCATTGAATAAGCAAAATGAACTCGATTTTACTTTGTCAATCACAAAACAATTCAATACATAATAATCTAATTTTAGCTTAATCGAGACCAAGCATTTACACACAAATTACAAAGTCCAACTCAAAATCCAAGTAATCTAATATGCAAATACAGATTGAAAGCAAATACTTCCCTTTCGGCACTTCGAACTCTGGCTCACTTCATCTTCAATAGGACGGAGATGCTCAGCTCCTCATGAATGATGGAAATGAGCTCCAAATGGATGATTGAGGCATGATAAATGGATAGATGGTGATGAAGATGGAGTAGGGTTTTGTGTGTGTGTGGAAGATGAAGAAAAATGGATTATGGTGAGTGACTTTCTCTCTTCTCTCTACCTCCTCCTCTAGCCTCCTTTCGATCATATCCTAAATGGCATGATAAAACTATTCTGGGTCAGATCTCTAAAGCTAGGTTGGGTTATTTTCCATTTTGAGTAAAATTCTGGTGTTGATGCGCAATATCGCCGCGGCAAACCTCTCCTCAGATTTCATGCCTGCTGATTGAACTTTGGTCGTGGTGAACTTTCAATTGTGCCACGGTGAAATGCTCTAGAGCTTCTTCCTCTTTCCTTTTGTGCAGAGTTCCTGAAATGAAATAGCAAATATTGGCAGCATCATTTGCTCATGATGGAATTTAAGCACAATACATCATTATTCATAGCATATGTACCCAAAATCACATTAATCCAGGTTAACAACTCATAATCTCAAATTAAGCACAAAAAGGGTCATATATGGGCTAAAATTGACTCTAAGACTCTAGAAATTCAAGTAACAAACTAATAAAATAAAGCTCAATCAGTAGTTTCTGAGTTAGGACTTATGATTTGTACTCGAATACTTGTTTCTTGGATTAATATGTGTATTGATTTGTTTTGTGTTTGACGTGGTGGTGTAAGTCTCATTACTACTTGTTCAATACAAACTTTGTTATTCTTTCTTATCTTCTTAGTTGTGCTTGGTATTTGAGATGATAATATTTTGTGTTGGATTTTTAACTGAGCAACTTCATCACACACACTAAGTGTTTTTAAAGAGTTTCATGGAATGGATTTCATTACATGGAATTTCTGACCCAACGAGTTGTTGTGGTTTTGATTAAGAAACTTAAAACTATTACTCCACCTCATTATTTTTTAAAATATGATAGCCTAAACCATTTTCAAGGGGAATTCATCATTAAAAGCTTTTGCATTTCTTCACTTGGTTTTCTGCACTCCCATAATCCAAAAATCCTAAAAAGAATTTATTTTTAAGTATTTCCTTTATAATTCAAATTTTAGAAACAAACAACCCTTTTCATCATAGTGAATTTAATCCGCAAGCTAATTGAACCAATTGCGCCTAAGGCTTTGTACAAAATGACCCTAAGGTTGCACCCTATAGTGCAATCCTTGCAAATCACATGTGTTTTAATCTGTTTCCAAGGCCTTTAACAACGACAAGTTTATGCTTTCAAATGTGGCTGGAGCCTCATGCTCAATTTAGTTAGCTATCCTTGGAAATCACGGGTTTATGCTTTCTCTACGGAGCCTCATGTGCAATTTAGTTAGTTAGCTTGTGATTAAGTTCACTTTGAAAGTGAAAACAGTTTTTAATTCAAAATTGAATTGAATTAAAACTGAAATATAAAATAAAGTTTCTTTTTGGGATTTTTGGATTTTAGGAATGCAATGAAAACAGATTTAGAAATGCAGAAGATGTTCGATGATGAGTTCCCCTTGGAAATTGTTCAAGCTTTCCTAGTTGACAAAACATGAGGTAAAGCAGTAGTTTCGCACTAAGTTTTGTAATGAAAACCCCAACAACTCGCTGGGTTAGAAATTTCATGCAATGAACTCCGTTCCATGAAACCCTTTAAAAACACTTATTAGTGTGTGTAAAGAAATTACCAGGCGAAAAATCCAATTCAACACAATATCGCCTCAAATATCAAGTACAACTAGGAAGATAAAAGAGAGCAATAAGGATTTCATTGAATAGGCAGAAATGAGACTTCACTCTACCCAAGTCAAACACAAAGCAAAATCAATACATGATTAATCCAAGTTTGGCTCGACCGAGACCAAGCATTAAGTACAAATCACAAGTCCTAACTCAAAAACTATGTAATCTATAACATAAACACATATTAAAACTACTACTCCCCTTTTAGCAATTTAAACTCAAGCTATCTCCATCTCTTGGAGAGGTTTAGCTGCTCATAACAAGCAGCTCGGTGCTCTGAATGGAAGAATGGGAGTGCATGATGGCATGGAAGATGAAAATGAGTAAGGCTAGGGTTGAGAGTGAAATAGGATGAGAGAAAGTGGAAGAAGATGAGAGGAGAAGAGATGTTTCAGATGGTGGTGGCTGCATTCCCCCTTGGTTACCTTTGAAATTTACCCTAAATAGGGTCTCTTAAACGCTTTGGGTCAGGTCCAAGATGTGGGTTGGTTATTCATTCCATTTAAAACCTAATATGATACTAATCTACGATATTCACCGCGGTAAACCTCTCCGAGATTTCTTGCTCGCTTGCTTGATCTTTGGCCGCGGCGAAATGTTCTAGAGGTGCTTCCAAATGTCCTTTGCTAGAGTTCCTGAAATGAAATAGCAAACATTTGAAGTATCACTTGCTTATGATTGTAATTAAGTACAAATGTATCATTTTTTATGGCAAATGCACTCGAAATCAAGCTAATCAAAATCACAACTCTAGCTTCCAAATTAAGATCAAGAAGTGTTATGATGGGCTAAAAATGCATTAAATGCTTTGGAAATTCAAGCAAAAGTACTAAAGAAATAAAGCTCAATCATAGTGCTCTTGATGGAGTCTACCTATATGAGAATGCAGTGAAACCGCTTCTAAGAGTCTAAAGGTTTGACTAAAAGCTCTCATGAAAAGGATATGCACACAAGGCCATAAACATATCGTTTAATGTGGCATACAATGCCTGAGATCTCATGTGTAATTCACACACACCGGTTTACATGGGATAATTAGTTCAAAGTTTAGTCTACCACATTATTTGGATGGGTAAAACCATATCTTACTAAAGTAAAGGTTCAAATCATCAAGATACATTCACTAACAACATGAGATTTCTAAAGTGACAAGAGTTTTGATCATTTTAAAAATGGTGGGGGGATTGTTGGAGTATTTTTAAATTAATAAATATAATTTTTTAAAGGAAGAGGTGTGTTTTAAAAAGTTATGTCCTTATAAATTAATGAGTTTATTTGAATGGTTGTTGTAGTGAGTTATAATTCAAAAGTCATATATCCCTACATGCCATAAAGATGTAACACTTCATGGAAAAGTCATTATGATTGTGACTTTTCATTAAAGTGGTATAGTTGTGACTTTTAATTAAAGAGATATTACTTCAAAAGGTATCACTTCAAGACATCTCTCCGTACTCTATTAATACCCTCCACATATTTCCATTTGGACATATAAATTTTCACACAACAAGATCAAGCTTATTGTCTTTCTCTTTTAATTTACACATAGATAAAGCCAAACTATCACTTTGTAAAAGCCTTTGTTGTTTTAGTTTGAGTGTTGGGGGCGCAATTCATACTTAATGGTCTTTATTGTATCATGCTGGAAACTTGCTGGTTAACTCAACTTGCACCCTATAATATAAGAATAGGTGGGGCCAAATTAAGCCTAAAGGAAAGTGTTGCCCACGCCTTAGAGATATAGTGCACAACTTTCTTTTCATCTTTTTTATCTCTTCTTCTTGTACTCTTCTGAAAATCATTCCCACCGTGTAACATTCTAATTTTTATTTAGAGGATATGATTATATTCAAAGGATTTGTTTATTATTTAGAAATAATAATATAATCTGTTAGGTAATCTTTTGAATAAAAAAGAATCTATGATAATGTGATCCATACAAATCAATAAGGATTGTGTGTGATATTGGGTGTATAAAAAATAATAAAAAAAGGAAATAAATCAAAAGGGAGAAAGCTGACCACGTGAGTGCTACTATTTAAATGTCATTCACGCCCCCTCACTTTATGCATAGGAAAATTAGGTCAGCCGTTAGAGTTTTATTCTCCCATATCTCTCGTGTGGCATCTACTCCTTTTTGTGTATAGAAGTCCTTTTGGAATCAATTAAATTGATTTGAGTGTGGTTGGTGCTTTTGTGGCTTGAACTTTCGAGTATTTTGGAGTAGAGGTAACCGATGTTAATTCATTTTATATGCTTTGCATGGATTGTAAGGTATTTTCGATACCTTAATTATATATTACGAATCTTATCTCTATTTTTATATGTTCAATTTTAGTGAAGTGGGAAGTATTTTCTTTATATATATATATAAATGATATGTTTTGCTTAGAGATATGTGTGATGAACTATTCATAATTGATCTTTATCTGTAATATATTGTGAATCTATGCATTTATGGGGAATTGACATATTAGATTGCATGGAAGTAGTTGGGTGATTTCATGATGATGGGACTT
>JANTPZ010143856.1:0-36711 GCA_025593235.1 Vachellia pachyceras | reverse complement strand
ATTTGACTTGGCCATGTTTGTTTGTGTTTAAGTACTGAAAGTTTTGGGATATCGTTGTATTTTAACTTTATAATTAGAAATCTTGCATATTTATAGAATTGACAAATCAAACCTGTTAATTACACACTTCTATAACCATTGGCTCTTATAATTGGAGACGGTAAGGCCTGTCTTGTCTACGAAGGATGCTTCTTTAAACCATTGCTACTGCAAAAGACAGATGAATAAAAGTCTGACTGAAAAAAAAGCTGAGATGTGATAATAATGTGTCTTTTCTTCTGTTTTGTGTATAACAGTTTTAGGTTTATAGTATCATGTCTCTTTTATCATTGGGCCCTAACCTGAATTTGTTTCATTGGCATTGGAAGGCATAAAGCATTGTACTAAGTTAATTTCTAAGAGATAGTTTAGAAGTTTGAAGTTGCAAAGTTCATAGAGCTGGGAATGTGAGTGATACAACTGTTGCTCTTATTTTCAACTTTCTGTTGGTATTGATTAATTATTAGGATAAAACCTTTTCCATGGTGGAGTCCCCCAGCCTAGGGTTTTGAATTAGATGCTAATGCTTATTTGGCTACGATCTTGATACAACATGAGGTGATGGTGGTTACAACTTTAAAGATTCAGTTAACAGTAGGGAAGGAAACAATGGCTGCTGATATCACATGTGCTTGCAGGAATCAGATATTTTATACTCATTCAAAATAAATAAAGTTGAAGGAATAGTTTTCATGAGTGACGATGCAAATATCAAACCTTCTGACAAATGCTGCATGTTCTTAATGTTGGCTAACAAATATGTGATAAATTTTTTCTTTGTCTCAACTTTTTAGTTGAATGTTCGCAAATGCAACGAATGTGGACAAGAGCTTCCTGAAAGCTACTCACCGCCTGCAGATGAACCTTGGACAACTGGGATCTTTGGATGTGCTGAAGATAGGGAAAGTTGTAAGTTAATTGTTGATCACTCCCTCATGTTATTAATTGACAGTTGAGACTAATAGTCATTTATTAATAATACAATATTCAAGATCGGTTGGCTCTTGGGGCAAGCCCTTTCAATGCTAGAAAATAAATAAGGCTGGCCTAGGAAAATGATGTCTTATTTTTGAACTTGCCTTACTTGGCGTTGGGGCTTTCTAAGGCTGGGGTGGGCTGGGCCCATTGGTCCAAACTTTTCCCTTTTGCTGAAAAAAGTTGATGAAGTTGGAGAACAAAATTTGGGCAAGAATTGAATTTGTTATCGCAAAAAACTTTGCATGTGTATGTGTATCAAATTTCTTAAATAACAAATGGATGTAGTAGTATTTTATCAATATTGTAGCTTTTGCCTAGCGAGATTGAGCATTTAGGTAGAATTGAACATTTTTAGATTAGTTTCATGTTATCAGCTAGATCACAATGACTAGGACCAAGCACTGTTATCTGTGTTCCTTAAAGTAATGTATGAAATATGTTTTTTAAGATTGGCAATTTGATTGTGATTTTTTTCCTCCAAAATTTGATTGTGATTCTCTTCAATATACTCAGTTTACTAAATGCTGTTGGGATTTATGCCTCAGTAATGCATGGCTATAGTGCTGTGATTCAACAGGGAATTTCTTGTTTCTCAACACTTAGATCCTCAATTGCAGGCTTAACAGGACTGTTTTGTCCATGCGTATTATTTGGGCGCAATGTAGAAAGCTTGAGGGATGACACTCCTTGGAATAAACCATGCATTTGTCATGCTATTTTTGTTGAAGGGGGCATTGCTCTAGCAGCAGCAACCGCAATCTTTCATGGTATCGAACCTGGGACAGCATTTCTGATCGGTGAGGGTTTACTTTTTACTTGGTGGATGTGCGGAATTTACACTGGTCTAGTTCGACAATCCCTCCAGAAGAAATATCACCTAAAGGTACATGTTTAATTTCTCTCAACTTTTTCCATTTTATTTTCTTGTCCTTTCTATTTCATCTTGTATCAAGCAAAGCCTTTAATCGAATATGTTGCTGCTGTAAGTTACCTCTTCCTTGTTGTGTTAGGGTTGATGAGGATCTAAGGAAGCATCATAGTTTTTTTAATCAGCATTCACGGTTTTTTCCAGAGTGGAAATTTAATCTTGTTATTGATTTTGCCTACATATACACTGTTTTGGTTGCAGAACTCGCCGTGCGACCCATGTTGTGTGCACTGCTGCTTGCACTGGTGTGCCTTATGTCAGGAGCACAGGGAGATGAAGGGACGGCTGGCCGAGGTCGCCATGCCGATGACTGTGGTGAACCCACCTCCAGTTCAACAGATGAGGTCCACAGATGATGACAAGGAAAGTTCAGAAGCAACTGCTGCTAACAAAAATCATGAGCATACTGCTTTGGAAATGCAGCCTATTTAGGACATAACATTTGTTTATAGCCTCTAAAGAATAGATTCATGCTTATATGAAATTTTATATTATAGAGAAACCTCTTTCCCCTGAGTTTTAGTTTTTGCTTCGGACATGTTGATTACATGCTCTAAAATCTTCTGGGAGCCAAAATTTCCTTCTTATATGCCTGATTGAGTTGTCGATCCAAAATTTTTAAATTTTTATGTAACAGTGATTTTTTCCCCCTTTAGCGCCATCAAGGCATTGATGTATTTTGCACCATTTGGTTGAAATGGTGAGAGTGGGATGCAAAATTTTACCGGGGAATGACACTGGATGAGTTGCATTGATACACTAAGATTTCTATTTGTTCAATTATACTAAAATATATGTGATATCTACTATATTTCATCATTATTATTTACGAAAGTCATATTTCATTGCCAATTTCTGTCAGTAAATGCATAATTCTTTTATATTTATGCAATCATAAGGTATAACACTGCCAGTGTTTCACTCTGAGGGTCAAATGACTCGTGAAGAATTTATGATTTATAAAAATGATAAGTTCGGATTTCCCGAGTTAAAAAGCCCTTTCTAAAACTAAGAAAAAAAAAGCAAGAAAAGAAAAGATATTCGAATCCAATCCCATGTGTACTAATTTGATGACTTCCAAGATTCATCACATATAAATTGGCTACAATATATTTTTAGTCCTTTATGTTTACTTCAGGTTTCATTTTAGTCTTTTAATTTTAAAAAGTGCACTTTCAGTCCCTCAAACTTAATGCCGTTAGTTTCTTTTAATGGAAAATGCTGATTCATCAAATTTAATCGATAACTGTGCAATAAAATGTTGACAAAGCATACTCACATTTTAATTATAATTTAATAATATAATAAATTTCATATTTTAAATTGTGTAAAATTAAAAAGTATGTAAAATAGCAGCGTTAAGTTTGATGGGTCAGCAATTTCCGTTGGGAGAGACTAACGGCGTTAAGTTTGAGAGACTAAAAGTGCATTTTTTAAACTTAAAGGATTAAAGTGAAACCTGACACAAAGATAAAAGATTAAAAGTATACTTTAGCCCATATAAATTTAATTATCAATATTAATACGAAAAAAATTAAATACAAAATTATTTTTTTCAGCGCCAATATATATATATTAAAAGAAAAAAATATGACTGAACGCCACGTCGATTTTACTGCCAGAGTCAGAGACTCCATGGTACAGAACCATTGTGGATGACGAAGACGCAGCTCCAGAGGGAAAACTGAGACCTCTCTGCAATGGCGCTTAAAATCTTCTCCACTGTCCTCCCTTCCCTCTCTATCTCTACCCCACACCACTTCTCACACTTCAACCTTAAATTTTCCCAATTGGATACAAAGCCTTCGCTTATAATCTGTGAATTTTCCAAGTCACAGACACAAGCTTCCAGGAAACTGCCATCGTCAGATGCGCATTTCACAGACTATGGGCAGGTAGAACCCGAAGGAACCGGCGCAGCGGCTCTCACACCCGGTGAGAGGCACCTTGAACATCACAAGTCCGTTGAGGCGCTGAAGCTCGTCCTCAAGGAGAACAAGAAGGAGCGGAAGAGGCCAAAGAGAGAGAAGCTTGTGATGAAAGCCTCTTTGGCGGTTGCTTGCTGTTATGGGTGTGGAGCTCCGTTGCAAACCTCGGAGATTGATGCCCCTGGTTACGTGGATTTGAAGACTTATGAATTGGTAACTTTTTTTTTGCCAAATATGAATTGGTAACTTAATCTATTATCGTTTTTTGTTATTTCAATGAGCATATTAAATGCAGCTCTCGAAATTGCGATTCTTATTGAGGTTGGTTTTAGACTTTCAGGACATATGTCTTCCCATTTGCAGATATGACAAAGCGTATTTTTTCATTTCTGATATCCGCCATCCCCGGGTTCACGGGGCCTGATAGTCCTCTTGAACATAATTTCAGTTTTTCCACATGGACCGCAATCATATTCTTCTTGAAATAATTTCCTATTTTTAATGCATTAGTAAGTAGATAAAATTAATATTATGTTTTGACGCGTGTTTAACTGAAATATCACTGTTAGTAGACTAACTGAAATATTTTGACACGGTAAAGATGCATAGTGAATTGTCATCTCGAGTTTGGCTTGAAATGATATTCATAGCCCAAGTTATGCTTCTATCTTTCAATGTTTGTGGAAAATAAAGATGTAAAGATTGAAAGTTAACTTGTAGGTGTAGGGCCTGCATAAAGTTTATTACTTGCTAAATGCATGTTAATCATGCAGAAGAAGAAACATCACCAGCTTAAAACCATTCTATGTGGGCGATGTCGACTTTTGTCTCATGGGCAGATGATAACTGCTGTTGGTGGACACGGAGGATACTCTGGTGGTAAACAGTTTATTACAGCTGAAGAGCTACGACAAAAATTGTCTCATTTACGCCATGAGAAAGCTTTAATTGTGAAATTGGTACTGCTAACTTTTGCTTTATCTGATCTTAATTAATTTTCTTTAGCACCTGTGATTGTGAAGTCTAATAACAGCATCTTGTATCAAGGTACAATTATGTAGTTCTGCAGTCTTTTCGTCAACATAATTTAATCTTTCGTACTAAGCTTATGGAACTTTCAATTAATTTATGAATTGATTCACTTTATAATGATGAAATTTAAGGTGTGGTGCTCATGCTACAAATTTACTTGGAAAATTTTGTATTGCATAGGACATCTGTTGCTCTGCACAGTTTCAACTCTTTTTCTTTCCAATTAATGGTAATGGCCGAAAGTGATAAAGCTTCTGGATCTAATATGTTGAAGTAATTACTTCTAGGTTGATATTGTTGACTTCAATGGCAGCTTTTTGTCTCGTGTGCGTGACCTAGCTGGCGCCAATCCAATAATACTGGTGGTGACTAAGGTACCTATCATATCGATGTAGCTGATTTTGTTTATACGAACACAGATTGTAGAACATAACCATATATATTGTTTGCAGATCGATCTCCTTCCAAGAGATACTGATCTTAATTGTATTGGGGATTGGGTTGTAGAAGCTGTCACCAAGAAAGGGCTGAAGTAAGTTACATTTGATAATTAACATTCATAATAAGTTATAAACTTCAAATTAATTCATTTGTGATCCTCTGTTTGATTTTGATATCAGTACATGAATTCAGTTGAAAAGGTTATCAAGTGGTACTTGAAATAAATCCTGTTGTTGTAATATGAGAAGTTAATTGAAAAAGTCCGACTATTCTTGGCAGTGTTCTCAGCATTCATCTCACCAGTTCTAAATCATTAGTTGGAATAACAGGAGTGGTGTCAGAAATCCAGAAAGAAAAGAAGGTACTTTTCACCTGATCACATTAGTTTGAATAGCTGACGCTTTTTTCATCATAATTTGAAATGCTTTAATTTATTTGATATACAATATGTTATAGAAGGCAGGATGCTTCCCATTTAGCTATTATGGATTGCCTGATGTAAAAAATTGATATGGTAACTATTGAAAATTGATATCAGTACAAGAATGTGAAGCTTCCAATTCAGAGGTTAAAATTTCGTTCTTGATGGATAAATTTTCAATTCATACAGACATTATATATTCCAAAGCCCTGACATTCATACATGCCATTATTCTTATCCAGTATGCCATCATTTATATTCATGAAAATGGGAAATATTAACTTCGACTCTTTCTTATCTTTTCCTCTAATGAAGTTCTTTATGTTTTAATTTGTGCAGGGACGAGATGTGTACATTCTGGTAAGCCTCTGAATTGGAAGCTTCACATTCTTACGAAGGTTGTGGTTGAAGCATGACATGATATTCCTATACAAAATCATGCATATGGGATTTGGGAATAGATCGTATGCAAAATCTTATGTTCCAATATCATGCATATGGGATTTGGGAATAGACCATATGCAAAATCTTGTGTTCCAATAGCTCACTTTTTTCGCTGCCCTATGGACTTAACAATTATATGGGGTTAGAAATATTTAAGTGTCTCTTTACTGGCTTCTGATTAATATGTATATTTCAAACTTCATATAAAGTTTGTTTAATCACGCCTTAAGTTTTGAATAATAAATTTTCATGCAATCATAAAATCCACATCACTGTGTGAGTACATAGTTTTTAGTTTGCAATCAGTATATTATCCACACGATGCTCATGTATCTGTTTATACTTGCATTTGTTGGGTTGTGGGCTCAAACTGTACAAAACATGCAGCAACTGAACCTGGTACCTTAAAAGCTGAATTTAAGGAGATAAGCCTAGCAAGAAATTATAAAGTGACACTCTAGCATGATTTTATTCCACTGTGTGTTATCATAAAGTCGTGTATTTTCCAGGGATAATATCTTGAGGTCTTTTTTTTAACCTTTTTTTGGTTCATTGCACTGACTTCACTGAAATTCTATTTATTTATTTATGTAGTTTTTCACATTTCTTATAGGGCTCAGCTAACGTTGGGAAATCTGCATTTATTAATGCTTTACTGAGTAAGTCCGTTTTACTTCCATGCATCATAAATAATAGCACTGAACTTATTCATTATCTAATAATTTGCTTGTTTATTTATGTTATGATTTAAATTTTTCTCTGAACAAAGGATTTTTTCATGCTATTTTTTGCCAGTTTTGTAAATTTAGATGCTTTTTTCATTACATAAGCCCGTTTTATTTAATATTAACATTTGTCATTGTTTGCATTGTGATCAAAATATTCACTTTCCTCTGAAATACTGCACGCACCAGCCTTAGTCTTGTTCAAGTGGTTACTTACAGGTTACAAACCTCATATCAGATAAATCATAGTAGGATTATGCTATAAGTATAATGGGCTTTCATCAATACATCATTTTGTGTGGTTCAAATAGGTTTCTGTTGAAATTACTGCTGAGATACATACACTCAAACACATGCACAAGCATAAATAATTCTATCTCAAGTTATTTTTATTTTGCTCATGTTTTTAGGAATTCCAAGTTCTCATGTTATTCCATTGTGACATTTTTATATTTGATGTCAGAGATAATGGCAGACAAAGATCCAGTTGCCGCAGCTGCACAGAAGTACAAACCGATACAATCTGCTGTGCCCGGAACTACCTTAGGCCCAATTAAAATTAACGCCTTTCTGGGAGAGGGGGTATGCCATTCATTTTAATTTTGTATATTGTATGTTACATGATTGTATAATATTTGAAATTTTCATTATTTTTATTTCTTAATGCATGCAGAATCTGTATGACACTCCGGGAGTTCATCTCCACCATAGGCAAACTGCAGTTGTTCATTCTGAAGATCTTTCCTGTCTTGCTCCTCGAAGCCGACTGAGGGGTCTATCTTTCCCTGTATGTTTGTATTACAATTGTTTAAGAAATAATATCAATAGCATATGCCAACTATATTCCTGGTTTTTATTGCCAGAATTCTCAGGTATTCAAAGACAGCGTTGTTGCAGATCATTCCATATCAAATGGTTTAAATGGATTTTCAATATTTTGGGGAGGGCTGGTCAGAATTGATGTCTTGAAGGTTTTTAATTTGCACTTCTATTTTTTTTCCCTTGGATGTTATGGAGAAGGACATCAATATTGTATTGGGTTTTGCTTGTCTTGTCAATTTCCTTCATCTTGATATTTTCAGGCTCTACCAGAGACATGTTTGACTTTTTATGGGCCCAAGGCCCTTCAGATTCATATTGTACCCACAGAGAATGCTGATGATTTTTACCAGGTATTGTCACTTATGTTCATTGAAAAGTTATTGTTTCTTAAATCTGCCTATCTGGTCTAGCTTACTAAATATTTTTATGGGTCACACTATTCTTGTAATTGCAAACTCAGTAATCAAGTTGAGCTTATGCCTACAGTTCTTGTATTGAATGGATAAATCAAGCTGCTTCAGTTTTCTTTTAAAACAACAATATGGTTAGAACATAATTCCTGAATAAAGGATGCATGTACATACTACTAGTTATCGAAGATTCATTCGTGGTTACAATATTACAGGTTCTTTTTGGTATCAAATGTGAGGTAACGATTGCATTTTATTAGCATTATTGTGATCACTGTGTTGCGTTTAATATGGTTCAATTTTCCATTTTGTTATGTTTATAAATAGTTGCATGAAAATCTATAGATTCTTTATTTTCCTCTTGCCCTTCCATGCTGCTAGCAAATCATCCTTGGGCTGCTGTTAGGCTCAAGACTTCTCTTCCCTTTGTAAACATGAAATTTTGGTTTTGTGTTTCTTTTATATTATGTGATATTTCTCAAGTTCCAACCAAATTTTAAGAGTGTCCTGCTTTGCCTTCTCAGAAAGAAGTTGGAGTTCTGCTGACCCCACCAACCGGAGGAGTAAAGGCTGAGAACTGGGGAGGACTTGAATCAGAACGTAATTTGCAAATAAAATTTGAAGATGTGGAAAGGTATCACTCTATCACTTGCCTAGTTCTGTACCAGCTGCTTTTAACAAATCAGCCCTGTTTGGATTGTAAACTGGAATGGACAAGAGAGCAGAATTGAAAAAAGAAAACCAGACTAATCTTGTAGATAAGAAATGTCTTTCCTGTCCTTGAATAAAAATGCCTTATAAAAAGACAGTTATTGTTGAGCATAACAGAGATACAATGGAAAGGGAATTTCTGGCCTATGTTCTTACCAAACAGGGTGCAATTTTATTTGGGCAGTAGAACCTCTCTCGGCCAAAATTGCTGATATTTATGAATAAATAGATAAAAAATTGAAATTTCTTAATTACTCTTTTGGAGCAGACCTGCTTGTGATGTAGCTATATCAGGTCTGGGATGGTTTACCGTTGAACCAGTTGGTAGATCACACAGAACCTCAGAAACAACATGTCCAGAAGCTCCTGAGGTATTGCTTTTAGCAGTCCATGTTCCCAAGCCTGTTGAGGTTTTCATGAGGCCACCATTACCGGTTGGCACGTTTGGAGCAGAGTGGTATCAATATAGGGAGTTGACAGAAAAGGAAGAGGAAACCAGACCAAAATGGTACTTTTGAATATGCTGTGAATTCTTCATTATGCAAATCTTATGTCCGAGTATTATTTAATTAATTGTAATTAAATTTTGTTGTATTATGGTTGAATGATCCCAAAATAATCCCACTTTCGTGCAAATCTTGTGGTCATGGTGAGGGGTGTGGGCAGTAACTTACCGGGGGAAAAAATCATTGCAAAAGGATGAAGGAAGAGGAGGAAATTTATATGTATATTTTGATTAAAGTACTTCACACAAGATTTTATTTTGTCCCTTAATTTTATAAAATATATTTCTATTTATCCATTCCTAATACTATTAGTTTGTTAAAAGACAAAAAAATTGCCAGTGGAACATTTGTCTAATCCTAATACTATTAGTATTTGACCATTTTGTTGACATATTACGTTTAATTTTTTAAAATAATAATAATGTGCACAAAAAATTATCACAATGATGTATCGCAACAAGGCTTGTAGTTGATTGAAAAGTACTAATATAAAACCAAGGGACTAAACTAAATTCTTATCTAAAATTAGAGGATTAAATACACTTTATGTGGAATCTAATTTGGCTTTATTTATTTATTTTCTTTGTGTTAGATACTTCGAAGAATAGGCTTGAAAGGAGAAAAGTGTAATTTACTACCAGTAATATAATTTTTAAAGTTTAATATAATTCTATTTTTATTTATCTTTTTCCCCCTTTTGTTAAAATCATGATGGTAAAAGTATACTTTGAGTCCTTTATATTTGCGTTAAGTTTCATTTTAGTAATTTAAATTTAAAAAGTGCACTTTTAGTCTCTTAAACTTAAAGCTGTAAATTTTTCTTAATGGAAATTGCTGACTCATTACTGGATGTAGTTGTTTTTATTTTAAATCTTTTTTTTACATAATTTAAAATATCAAATTTATTATATTATTAAAATTAAAATGTGAATATGCTTTGTTAATGTTTTATTGCACAGTCATCAATTATATTTGATGAGTCAGCAATTTCCATTAAGAGAGATTAACGACGTTAAATTTGAAGGACTGAATGTGTACTTATTAAATTTAAAGATCTAAAATAAAATTTTACGTAAATATAAATGATTAAAAGTATATTTTATCTAAATCGAATAATTGTGACTAGACATGGAAGTGCCACTTCTCTCCATGTACTATTTCATGATTGACATTGAGCATATATATATATATATATATATTTATGTATGAGTGCTTAAACTGCAATCAGAGAATTCTTCAGAAACATTCCAGCAAACAACGGCAGTTTGAGGGGTCATTGGAAATGATCGACTCTTGTTTTCTCGTGAAATAAATGAAGAAATTATGGAGAACTTAATTTCAGTTTATAGTTAAGTTTTATGAAGTATAACTTTGTCATAATCATATCCTTGAAGTATTATTCTATAAATCAATAAAGAAAATACTTGAAAACCATTATCAACAGAAATTTAAACAGCACCTATTATTTTGTTTGAAATACCTATTTTTCATTCAGCAACAAGTTCACCGATGTGCTTATATTACAATTAGTGAATTACAAATTTACAATCACAATTGGATTAAAAAACTCAAAAAAAGAGGAACATATCCATACTGATAAGTATGTGTTAGTTATGCTCCGTTTGGTACATGGGAAGTGAAGATCTATAATTGGAATTGGGTTGGGAATTGCAAAATGGGTTGTTTGTTACAATGGAACCCAATTCCATGGAATCCATATGGAACTGAAAAGGTTGGAATTGGGTTCCACATCCTACCCCATGGAACTGGGTTCAGTTCCATGAAAGTGAGTTTTCTTCCCCATTATACCCTCCAACATTTTACCAATTTACAACCCTACCCTTCCTCCACTCTCGTCCCTTCTGACCCAAGGCTCCGACGACGACGGCTTCCCTCTTCGGCCGATCTGGCGTCAACGTCTCCCTGAACGATAACGATGATAACGGCACTGTGGCGAAGTGAGGATGACCGTCAGGACGATAACGATTTTCAACGCTCCTCTCCCTCAACGTCTTCTTCTTCTTCAGATCCAATGGGTTTCGTAAAGCCGAACTTTTGAGATGGTGGTGGACTGCAGGAGCAAGACCGTCGCCTTCGGTGGTGGAAGGTTGTCGGCGACTTGACCATAGGGGAAAGGCAGAGAGAAAGATCCATGAAATTATGAAAAACAGAGAGAAAGATCCATGATAAGGAAAACGCAGAGGAAGATGGAAGGATGAGAAGGAGAAGGCATGGCTACCACTGTGCTTAGTTGGAGAAGTTCAAACTGTGAAGAAGATGCAGATTTGTGAAGAAGGCATGGCGAAGTGAGGAGCCGTCAGAATTGCTCTGGCTTGGGGGGGAATTTTTTTTGGTTGAAGGAGGGAAATTTTTTGTTCCAAAGGGTATATTAGTCTTTTCATATTAAAAAATATAAATATTAAATTAAAATAATACCCACTTCTTCCAACATACCAAATATACTTTTAATCCCAATTCCACTTCCAGTTTCAATTCCACTTCCAGTTCCACTTTCAATTCCATCAAATTCAATTCCGCATGCATTAGTGAATGGTAGTTATTAAACGCACGAAATAGAAACCACCCCTCAGACCAAAGAACACGTCGTTTAGCAGTTACACTCAGTTTTATTTCAAATTCCTTAATTCAAAGCCATATATATGTGTCCAAAAACTGCTTCCTTAGTTAGCGGTTAATGAACATGTGAATAAACATTGTTGCCTTCTTTCTTGTTCATCTTTTCTGGGATTTGAATCAGAACATCAGTAACAATCTCATAGTAACATCATGGCTTTCCCTTCTCGTTTTCAAGATTCGCTTACCAGAACTGCATTTCGAGCCTACCTCGCTGAGTTCATCTCCACGTTCTGCTATGTCTTCGCCATCATCGGCTCCAGCATGTCTTCCAGTGAGATATCTCTCCCTCTCTCTAATTTCTTGTTTGTTTTGTGTTCATTATTTCTTTCTCTGTGCCATGCATATAATATATATATAATCATATGTCTTCAAGACTAGACAATTTATGAGTCCTTCATGTGGAAATGAAGCAGTGAAAGTGAAAGTGAGAGAAAACCTAGAAAACTCGTTATTCTTGCACAATCATTATAAAATATGGTTGTCAAGAATCATCATCAATTAAGTCTCTTCCTTAAGAAGCCAGTGATTATATGTCCTCATGAAGAAAATGGTAATGACAGGGAAGATGAAGGGTGAAGCGGGGGCGACGGAGGCGGCGAGTCTAGTGGTGGCAGCCATAGCCAATAGCTTTGCTTTATCATCAATGGTGTTCATGGCGTGGGACGTGTCAGGAGGACATGTGAACCCAGCGGTGACCTTCGGAAGGGTAGTTGGAGGGCATATGAACCTATCAACTGCTCTCTTCTATTGGATCTCTCAGATGATTGCTTCTGTCATGGCTTGCCTTCTTCTTAAGATCACCTTCGTTGGAATGGTATATATGTACTTCTTTCATATTTCTCTTCCCAAATGATCAAGTTATGTTTTATATATGTTCCATTGATTTTCTTTCTGTTGATTTTGCTCCAAGTTTATGGGCTTCCTCTTGTTTACATAATTTAGACACATTTTCATAATTTATTGAGTTTTGGTAGAATAATTACAAAATCTTTTTCTATTTTCATAATCTACCCCAATTTTTATTTTATTTTATTTTGAGAAAAGGAGAATCTATTACATGAATTTTTGCCCAGCTGCTTTTCCAATTATACGTTGCGCATATTTTTAGTGCAGGCTTATGTAAATTAATAAACATTTCAGTGAAAGTTTGAGTAATTTAATAATCTTGTTCGGAGGAAGGGTGTGTGTGTGTGTGTGTTTTTTTTTTAAAAAAAATAAAAGGGCTTGTCTGTTTAAGTTCTGAAAATAAAATGAAGGTTATTAGTGTTATTCTAATAGATTAAGTGGCACTTTATATTTGATTTGAAAGTATGTCATGATTATGTCTAATTTCCATGGTTTGCATAATGTAATATTGTTTGATAAGGAGATATTTGAGCAATTGTGTCTAGAAATATACAAAGTTCATGTAATTTTAATATAATTTTGGAGACGATTGTGTATAAATTATGTTTTGTTTTTTAATTATATGCAATTTGCCTGTTTTGCAGCATGTCCCAACGTACACAATAGCACCACAAATGACAGGTTTTGGGGCATCAATTGTGGAAGGTGTCCTAACATTTGCGTTAGTGTACACTGTCTTTGCTGCTAGAGACCCTAGGCGCAGTGGTCAACTTGGGTCCACAAGCGCCCTAGCCATCGGCTTAATCGCCGGAGCCAACGTCCTAGCGGCTGGCCCCTTCTCTGGCGGGTCAATGAACCCGGCTTGCGCCTTCGGCTCTGCTGCCATTGCCGGAACCTTCAAGAACCAAGCAGTGTATTGGGTTGGACCCCTCATGGGTGCCGCTGTCGCTGCTCTTGTTTATGACACTGCCGGCTATCCTTCTCAGAATGCTGACTCATCATTTGTAGAAGCAGATAGGGTTTGAAGTCTAAGTAATATGAAGCTTAATTAGTGTCATTAGTATAAGCCATATTTATATTATTTGTAGTGACATTATTATTTTTCTGCTAAATTTCATAGTGTAAGTGGTTGATGAACACAACGTGTAGACTTGTTGCATAAATGTTGCGAAGTTTGTATTACATATTCATCATGTTTAGATCTAACTTAAGTTACCTGAGACTAAATATCCTATGGGCAATGTAATTTTTGTTCCTCAAATTTATCCTTATTTTAATTTTAATGTTTTAAATTTCATTCAATTTAAAACATTGGTCTTATAATTTAATAAAACGTGAACATTTTACTTCTTAAGAGATCAAAAGATTGTATTAACTCTTTTAGCTAATATATCATACCCTTGAGGCTAGGATGAGATAGGAAAATTAGAGATGACTGATCAAAAAGGCAATCATATTATATTAATATTCCTAAATTTACCTAATAAAATGCTTGTGAAAAACAGCTTCAGTCTCATTAACCATGACTTGAGCTTGATACATATTTGACCTCATAAATACACATCAAGTAAATAATGTTGGAATTCGATAAAGCATACAAGTTCAATGGAATGATCTGAAAGATAGCGGAAGCGTATCTGAATCCATGAATGCGTATGACGGAAGGGCAGATCAACCAGGTTATCACCAATGGACCAGAGGAAACCGACTGCAGATGGAGAAGCGAGGTGGCTGAAATGAAACCCTTGGCTAACTCAGGGATCATAACCCTGAATTTATATAGGGGCCTCGTATTCAGCCCATCAATGAATACGGGCCAGTAAATTGGGCTTCAGTATATATTAGTTCATGATACTAGATTGAGCCAACTTAATTCTTTAAACCTTATTAGATCACTTTATATTCGGGCACAGAGAATAAATAATGGCACCCACATATAAGTGTAATATGTGGCCCATTGTTGAATTATTCCAACAATCTCCCACTGAGGCACATATGCAACTTAAATGTGTAAAACCTTATGCGCACAATATTGCCATTATTTATTTCCTAAACAATCTGATCCATTGATTGCATCAACATAGAACCAATCAGGATCTTCATCGTATTACACATAACTAAATCCCAAAATGATCTTATATGAACACAACCAAATGATATAGATCAATCATGGATATACTGCATGGAAAATTTCATGAATGTGATCTGTACATGCCTATTTTCCAACTGATCCTCCTTAGTGAGATCAACCTTAATCATGGAGAACGGTAACCTAACAAAAAACATTAAAGGAAAACCGAATAACTTTATTTCCGTATAACCTTATTTTTTATCAGAATAAATACCTGAATGTTCATAAAATCAAACACCATATACGTACTCCCACTAAACTAAGATATCCTTATCATAAACACTCCCTTCCGAGCTATGTGCTCGTGAAAGACCTTGGGTGTTACTCCCTTTGTTAGGTTAAACAATTATGGAGTATGTCCGAATGTGTTTGGTAGAAAACTGTCCATTCTGCACCATATCCTTAATGGATAGATATTGGAATATAAGACTGTCGCCATATTGTCATAATATAACTTTAAAGGTCTTTCAATACTTTACGCAATTTGCAAGCCAGTGACAAAATTATACAGCCATATTCTATGATTGGAAGCCTCCCAAACTGCTACATGCTTTGCTTCCATAAAAGAGGAAGCTCCAAGAAATGGCTTTACTAGATAGCATGTAAACATAGCTTGATGTGGATTTCTTAATGCATTGGCATTCATCGTGATCAGAATCAACATATCAAATGATCTCTAACTGATCTGATCTACAATACATGAGCACGTAATCCTTTATTCTCTTCAAATATTTCATAACCCGTTTGGCTCCTTTACAATGGTCTTTACCTAGGTTATTCATATATCTGTCTAACATTCCAGTAACAAACACGAGATCTGATCGCATACACACTTGAGCATATATAAGACTCATAACAACTGAAGAGTAGGGAGCCTTTTTTCATTTATTTAACCTCAAGTGTTGTCTTAGGACATTTGTTTGAGACTGAATTTGTCTCCCTAGCAATAGGGGTGTTACCTGATTTACAATCTTGCATGCCGAACCTCTTAAGTACCTTATCAATATAACTCCTTTGTGATAATCCAAGGACACCTCGATTTCCATCTCAATGAACCTGGATTCCTAATACAAAGGAAGCTTCACCAAGATCTTTCATTTCGAAGTTGTTTGATAGAAATTTCTTGGTTTCCCATAACAAATCTGAATTATTGCTGGCAAGCAATATATCATCAACATATAAAACCAGGAATATGAACTTACTCCCACTAATCTTACGATATACACAATGATCAACAGAATTTACCTCAAAACCGAATGAAATAATTACCCGATGAAATTCGTGATACCATTGACGGGAAGCTTAATTGAGACCACAGATGGATTTCTTTAATTTGCAAACCGTGAACACAAAGTTCTCTGGTTGCTCCATATAAATTGTCTCATCAATGTCACCATTGAGAAACGTAAGCTTAACATCCATCTGATGGAGTTCAAGATCAAAATGGGCACTAGTACCATGATTACTCTAAAAGAGCCTTTCGAAGAAACTGGAGACAAACTCTCTTTAAAGACAATCCCTTTACTTTTGAGAAAAGCCATTTGCTGCAAGACAAGCCTTAAATATTGCCACTTTGCCATTTGCATTCATTTTGATTTAAAATATTCATTTGCAACCAAAGGGTTTTTACCTTCTAGCAAAGAGACAAGATCCTAAATCTTATTGTCTTGCATGGACTTATACTCCTCATTCATCGCCTCAATTCACTTTTGAGAGTTAGAGCTTTGCATTACTTGTTGGACGTTGATTGGATCATCTTCCACCATACCATTTTCTTCCTCATGTTCATGAAGGAAGACAATGTAATCATCTGAAAATGCATTTCTCATTTCTCATGTGGATCGTCTTAGCATCGTTTCTTGAGGTTGTTGATTTTCCACTTAAGGAACTTCAACCTGTATATGAGGAATTTCAACTTGAACATCACTATGTAGATGTTCTGGATTTACTTCTTTAATCACAACAAGTATTGGAATTCCTGTGTTTTTAGAAGTAACTCATAGATTCGAATCAGTAATAGAGGTCGATTCTTCCTCGAAAGTGATGTTTCTTACTTTATCTTCCCCCCACGCTCAACATCCTCAAAGAAACGTATAGTTCCCGTTTCAAAAAAAAATTCCGAGAGTAAGATCATAAAACTTATAACCCCTTAAGCTTTCAAAATATCTAATAAAGTAACTGCTTACTATTTTGGGGTCTAGTTTCTTTCCTGAGGCCTATAAGGCCTTACCTTAACTAGACAACCCAAAATATGAAAGTGCCTTAGACTAGACCTGTTTGTCTGTCTAAAGCTCATAATGTGTTTTAGCTGTTGCCTTAGTTGGTACTATGTTCAAAATGTAGGTTGCAATCTTTAGTGCTTCTCTCATTTACCTCATTATAAGTATTCTTTACTGGGTTAGACTATAAGCAGTATTCTTAACGGGTTTCTTTGAACAGAAGCCTTTGCAGCCTATGACAACTTTTTCTTTATGCCCTTCCCTTTATAGGTGCTAGCCACATTGGCACCGTGAGAGCTGTCATGTTTCAGTCTCTCTTCTTCTTGCACAATGTCACACCAAGCGCTGCTAGGGACCTAACACCCTGAGGGACCCCGGAGTGGGTGAAGGGGGAAGGGAGACGCAGTAGGCAGGGTGCGCTCAAAGTCCCACATCGGTTAGACCCATCCAAAGTGAAGGCCATATATATAGTCAAGGTGTGGCCTTTGACATCCGAGGCGCCTTTTGGGGAACTATGGGATCCCAAGAGGGCAAAACCCTGTGCTCACAGGCGGCTAAACAGGGACAATACCTCAAGATGTTACATAATGGTATCAGAGCCGAGGACGGCTCTTTCCGTTGGTGGGGAGAGTGTCACACCAAGCGCTGCTAGGGACCTAACACCCTGAGGGACCCCGGAGTGGGTGAAGGGGGAAGGGAGACGCAGTAGGCAGGGTGCGCTCAAAGTCCCACATCGGTTAGACCCGTCCAAAGTGAAGGCCATATATGTAGTCAAGGTGTGGCCTTTGACATCCGAGGCGCCTTTTGGGGAACTATGGGATCCCAAGAGGGCAAAATTCTGTGCTCACAGGCGGCTAAACAGGGACAATACCTCAGGATGTTACATAATGGTATCAGAGCCGAGGACGGCTCTTTCCGTTGGTGGGGAGAGTGTCACACCAAGCGCTGCTAGGGATCTAAAACCTTTGTTGTGAAGTCCCACATCGGTTGGGAAGGAGAACGAAGCATGCCTTATAAGGGTGTGGATACCTTCCCCTCGTGGACGCGTTTTCTGGGTGGCTATGGCTGCACCCAGAGGAACAAAACCCTGCTCTTGGCTACGGCTGCAAACAGGGACAATATCTGCGAGGGAGGGCGCTGGGATGTTACACACAACATAGCATATGAGCTCATTCAGAGTCCATTTTTCATTATCAGTTATAACTGACCTTAAACTGGCTATATCGTGCAAGGAGAGAAATAAGCAATAAGTATACCAAAAGGTCCTCAAATAGCTCAAGTTTTGATTCCTTAAGTTTCACAGCTATGTGAAACATTTTCTTAATGTATTCTCTTATATTTCCTTGCCCCTTATACTTTATAAAAATCAAGCGTTGCAAAAGCATGCTTGTTTCTGCCTTATCGCCTTTTTACAGAAAAGCTTTTCAATTTTTGGCAAGAAAATCCTTAGTATTGAGAATACAATCCGTAATAGCACCACTAAAGACTCTTAGGATGTCATGCTTTATGATCATAAGACTCCTGCGATGTAATTGCTCTCACTAACCAAAACACCTCCGTGTTTCAGAAGAACTTTTATTCATAAGAGGAGAGGGAGGATTAGTCCTTAGTGCAAGGTCCAGATCTATACATCTCATAATTACCAGAATGTTATTTCCTTTTCCATTTTAAAGAAATCAACATAAAAGATATTGACAATAAATTCACATAAAAGACACCACTAACAACATCAATATTTCATCTTTGGACGATAATATCAACTGTCATTGGTATCTTGTTGTAATGATCAAACACTGATAATAAGACTTGCCAAACAATAACTATTCTTTGGAACATATTATTATTCGCATGATTATACCTGAGAATTGTCACATATTTATCATCACAGGTGCCTACATATTTTTGCCAAGCATCAACCTTCCTTTGGGCCAATTAGATACTCGCATGAAATTATACAGTCACAAATAACATCTAATATGCCTCATAAATAATTTTCACAAGAGAGCACACTTTGGTGTGATGTTGCGTTAATATATTTAATTGACATAAAAGATAAAACTTAAAATGGACACAAAAGCTTTGAAAAATTTATTCAAAATTTATTACCAATTTCATAATACCTTATTTACACATATTAGAAAACAATTAACACATAAAATATGTATACAATATTTTTCTTAATGCCTTAAAATATGTGCAAAATTATTTCCTTAATGCAAACAATTAAAAATAGTTCACAAAATATTTCTAGAAATATTCCATAATTGCAGGCCCAAATAATAAAAAATGACCCAAAACATGCCACTGGCCTATAAGTTTTCTGCAATTTTCTTTTCTTTTCCTTTTTTGGCCCAAACATCAGAAAAAGTGTGGCCCAAATCGAAAAAAACGTAGGCCCAAAATATATGCGCTTCCTTTTCCCTTTTTTTAACAAGCAGAAAACAATGGCTGTGGGGAAAAAACAAAAGAGTTGGCCCATAACTGATTTTTTTAACCAATCAGCCCAAAAAGGAAGCCCAAACACATTTCAGTTTTTTGAAAGGCCCATAAAAAAATGGCCTAGATGTGTGACGAAAAAATTTGGCCCAATTTTTTTAATCCAAAATATGGCCCGGAAAAAAACGTGAACAGTTTTTTATCTATGGCAGGCCCAAAATAAAAAAACAAAGCCCTTGAAATCAAAAAAATGATGGCCCAAAAAAAACTGCCCAGATCTTTAAAAAACTTTGACTTTTTTTATGGCCCAAATGCTGCGGCCTAAAGAAATTGTTCCTTTAATGAAGGCCCAAATGTTAGCGGCCCAAAAGACGATGGACCAAAATCCTTCAACGAAACAACGCTGTTCGGTCGCGTGGGGGAAGTGCTGACCGCACGCCGAAACGGTGCCGTTTTGATCCAAGCCAAAACGACCATTTTTGGCACCTCGCCCAGAGAGTCGGGTTAACCTACCCGACCCGCTCGCTGGCGCGACCCGGTTGTCTGTATGCGGCGCCGCTGGAACAGTTTTCTTTTTTTTTTTAAACACCTTCTTCCTCCCAGAGGTCGAGCACGGTCAATGGCGAAAAAACATGAAAAAACAGTGTGGAAATAAAATATGCTGGAGGCTCCAAAAGCAACGTTTAATTACTGTAATTATTGCCATAATATGCGTATAGCAACGGATCTCACGAATTTAATGCCATAATATGCGTATTCATTCCTCAGCAACGGATCTCACGAAACGACCATTTTTTATGTCTTCTTCTCTGGTGACGGTGGCTCAATTTCCGGCAACAGAGAGCAAATTAAAAAAAAATAGTGTTTCTTCCACAGAAAATCAAGGCAAACGATGGATCTTTATCTGGATCCATGGATTCATGCATATACATACACAAACAGCAACATATAATCATTTACTTGCGAGCATGCATGAAACTAAGCATTTGAAATTTTCTGCCGAACAACTTCATGGATTCCGGCGAAAAAGTTCTTATCCTGATGCTATTAAGCAAAGATCTATATATATGAGGCATATATTCACATATCCACACAAACACACATCAATCTGGATTTATGGCATACGAAAACGAGAAACTTGGATCAAAAAGCGCAAGATCAGAGTTTCAAAAAAATGGATCCAGAAATTTTATATACAGATTCATCAAAAGCACGAAGCAACCATACGCTAAGACATCTCACGGATACTCCATAGAACTTATTATGTTTGCTCTGATATCACTTTTTAGAATTCGATAAAGCATATAAGTTTAATGGAATGATCTGAAGGATAGCGTAAGCGTACTTAAATCTATGGATGCGTGTCACGGAAGGGCAGATCAACCAAATTATCACCAAGAAACCAGAGAAAACCGACTGCAGATGGGGAAGCGAGGCGGCTAAAATGAAACCCTTGGCTAACCCGGGTATCATAACCCTGAATTTATAGAGGGGGCTTGTATTCAGCCTATCAATGAATACGGGCCAGCAAATCGAGCCTCAGTATATATTAGTCAATGACACTGGATTAAGCCCACTTAATTCCTTAAACCTTATTATATCACTTTATACTCGGGCACGGAGAATAAGTAATAGCACCTACATATAAGTGTAATATGTGACCCATTGTTGAATTATTCCCACAAATAAGACAACAAGCAAACTCGTGATAAGTTTTTTGTTTTGGTAAAACCAGTAGAAGAAAGTACAGTAGCTTTTCTAAGAATGGACTCTACCAAATGCTAAGCAGCTTCACTTGCATCGAGCTCTTCATGGGAGAAAACTTCAAGCAATGTGCAAGTTTAGAGCAGCCAGCGAGATTTAAGACTTCTAATGAGTTTTGAGAAAACAGGGAATTACGGATACTAGCAAGATTGATGCAACATCTTAAATTCAAGAATCTGATATGTGAAAGATTAGAAATAGATCAAGTTGCTATAATCTAGTGCATCCTTCAAGTTCTAGCCTCTCAAGATTCGGAACCCCACCAAAATCTGGAGTCTTTCTCAAAGTTTCGGAGCCACATAGATCCATTTTTCTCAACTTAGGGAGCATCTGTCAAATGGGAAAGGTTTTGGTAATAGAAATAATTAGAAATGGTTTTATCATAAAAGCGTCTAACTCAGATATTGAACAATAGGTAAAGGTGTATCTATTATCAATTATAATTTTTTTTTGCTAAGCACGTTTCCCTTTGAATGGAGGTAATCATGTTTGGGATTTGAACCTTGGTTCACCATATTTAATATCAGATAGTACTTCAGATATGATTGACTCCAATCGAAAGCACCCATGTTTTAGCCAAAACAAAAGGAACATTAACTTACCATTTTACCCTTCCATACTTCTGTGATGTTGCTTTCAGGCAAAACCAATTGAGCAAGTGTATCAAATTGAAAACCCAATGGTAAAATCGTGAAAGGATATTGATGCCAGGAATCATATAGCAGCTTGCTTGAAATATTATTTAGGTTTCAGAAAATTTCACATTATGAAATATGAGTAATCTAAGGTTGACCATACATGATAAACCTTCAATCCTGATTGTAACCCTATTTGGCTCTTCCAAATCTAAGGCCATAGCTTTAACCCGTCTTATTGCCTTGGTTCACAAATGCATTTATATACACAAAATAATGAAATGTTAGATTATCATTTTAACTTTTCATATTGTAATGTTGTGTTAAAAAAAGGTATCAAAACTTACCATCTAACTTTCTTTCTCCATGACTTGTTTGATGTCACTGAAAAAGTATAATCGACATCTTAGTTCTAGCTGTTTTGGACATTTTCTTTAAATAATTTGTATCCTTTGTATCCTTTGATTTGAAACAGTGATGATTGATTTTTGAATAAGAAGATTGATTGTTATATTAACAGAGGAACGGATAGAATCATGTAAAATTTCCTTCACATGATTAAGGTCCTTCCCTAAAAAGAAACACGCAATGTTCAAAAACATTCCCTGACTCGTGCCATTATGTTCATCAAAACTTTTTGTACGCACCATTATGATCTCTTAGGGAGGAATAATTTCTTCTCTATCCAGGAAACTTCTCCATTTTGCAACACCTTTTCCAAAAAAGGATGAACCCATTATTTCAATTGCTAATGGAAGGCCATTAGCATATTCCAATACCCTATTGATCGTCTCTTTGAAAGCATCCTCAATAGGATATCCCTTTGTAAAAGCTTCAGAACGAAATAGTTCGAACCCTTCATATTTAGACAAAAGGTTAGGTCTGTAAACGGCATCAACCTCATATTCTTCAAGGACTTGTTCATCTCTAGTTGTTATAATGATTCAAATCCCGCCGCCAAAACAATCAGATTTTTCAATCAATTTCAATTCTTTAATATCTTGCACAAGATCGACACCATCAAGAACTATGAGATGAGAAACTTGTGGTTTCTTAACATTTTGCATGCTGAGAACTCTTGGCCTAGAATAATAAGCTTTATCTCTGAATTTTCTTTACTACAAATTTATATGAAGAAGTTGTGTAGAGATAAGTCGCCTTGCTTTAAACGTTCACTTACATTTGGAAGGAAGCAAAAGGCATCAAAATAGTGAAAGATCTTGAGATATAAAACTATAGCAATGGAGGACTTCCCTTATCCACTCATACCACAAATGCCTATAACTTGAACTTCATGATGTTCCATTTCAAATGGCTGAATCAAAATATAGAGTCGAATAAGTAGGTGTGATTGTCGAGTTCTATGATGGCAAACTCAACGGAGTGGAATGTAAGATTTTTTTTGTTATTAAATTATTTCTCCATAATTAATGGAGTTAGTAATGCATAGGTAAAATTAACGGTATTAATATCTTGTTTAAATCCTTTTAAAACTAAAAAGACTAATAATTTTTAACAGAATAAATTTAAGGAATCAAAACCACAACTTTTAAATTTCAGGGAACAAAACATAAATCAAGGCAAACTATAGGGACTAAAAATAAGTTCAACCAGTTCATCAGGCCACGTCACAAAAAATAATGGCATCGACTACACATCAGCAATTTTAATGACGTTAACCTCTAATTTAAGTCCTTTTGAAACTATAGGGATTAACGGTTTCAGACGGACTAAAATTCATGAACCAAAAACAAAACTTTGAAACTACAGGAACAAAAACCCAAATTGAGGGAAACTATGAGGACCAAAAGTTATTTAACCCTATTTAATATCAATATCCTTGATTTAATTTAAGTAGATATTATCATATATTTTAAATATTTTGAGCCATATTTGGGTTAATAGGTTTCTTATTTAAAAAGCAAGTTGTATTCAATAATTTCAGGATGAATGACAAATTTTTCCTCGACAAATTTCAACTTGTGGTTTGTATTTGGGATAGAATATGGTTTGGTCACAATGGAGTGGTCAATTCTTCTGAAGCTTTATATAGTTAAAGATCTAAAGGTGAGTTCCTCTAGGATTTTAATATCGGTTAGGTTGCAAAAATGTAATCAACTTTTGTGGAGTTTTTTTATAATTAAGGGTCTAGTAACAAGTTCCTTTAGAGTTTTAGCTGATCAATTCATTAATCCACATGGTTCATCCGTATCACCGGACCGGTATTATCTGGATGGGGTGATGTTCTAACTATGGTTATGTTGATTGCCCTCCTTGGATTTCTCTACTCAAGGAATGTGAGAAGGAACCATTTCTATGTATGGGTTCCTTTGTAAGCATATTTGGCAACCGTGTGGGTTGTCAAAGCTTCAGTAGACCGCTCTTACCTTGTTATTAGGGCTTATCGAGCTCCTTCGCAGTTAAATGACTTTGTGTTGGTTGTTGATAGAATCCTTTCGTGTTGTATTGCTGAACATTTTATGCTCATTTTTCTGTTGTTTATTGTTGTTTGAGTTTTCTTGTTTCTTTTAGGGTGTTTGCTGTCCTTTTAATGTTTGTACTCTTGTTTTTAATTTAATTTGAAAGTTCTCTTTGTTGGCAAAAAAAAAAAAAGATCATTCAAATTTCGAATATCATCGACATGTGGCGTGTCCCCATTGAACCTGCCGCTGCCCGCGGCTCACACAAAGTGGCGGAGCTTGCACCAATCACTTTTTAATTTCCATCCTGTGTCTCAAATTTTTTATGTTCTTGAAAGCCATGGTCTTAGCACCAATATCCTTTTTGCACTTATGTGCTATCAAGTTTTGAAGCATCTTACATGGAAGCCCCGATATATTTCATGGCGCCAATATCCTTTTTGCATTTCTGTGCCATCAAAGTTTGTGGTGTCCTTGAGCATCTTACATGGAAGCTCCTATATATTTCATGACACCAATATCCTTTTTGCACTTCTGTGCCATCAAGTTTTGAAGCAGTTTGTCTTAAGGAATTGATTTTGCCTCATAGCTACATTGTCATAAGTATATGGGATGAAGAAGAGTTACCTAATAGTAATGTCAACTGTGCTTGCACCCTTCTAGCATCTAGATATTCTTTAAATAATTAGCCGGTACACGTTTTCATCCACAGGTATTCTTTTGCTTGTGGAACATTGAAATTGTAGCATTTTAGGAGATTTTAGTGATGTTCTTGAACTTTTATTGAGTCTAATTACATTAATTATGATTAATGGAATTACATGAAGTTAAAGGTACTTTTGAAAGGAATTAGAATCATTCCTTCATCCATGTTTCCATTGGGCCGCCTGCTCCTACAATTAATTGATCCATTCCTTCATTCTTTTTTGGGCCACGCCTGGGAGATTCACCATTGAGGGATCCATTCATTTTCACCAAGGAGAAGCCGTCCACATGCCGAGATTAATTCATCCATTCATCGTACGCCACAGCAGCTCAAATCTCAGCTTCGTCCATCCAGCTCAATTCATCCATTTAACAATTGATATTGGACTGATTAAGACTTTACTTTCAATTATAATGTTGTGCTATCACGTTTGTATTGATTTTAGAGTTAACATTTTGTGATTTTTATAAAGTGGCTTAGAATCTTGGATTAAATAATCTCTTGCTAACTTTAATTCTATTATTTAAATTTAAGAGTTAAAATTAAGCAATGGTTTTATTATCCTTAATTTCATTTTGCTATTATGGTGGCTGTTAGTAAATTGGAAGTTTGAAAAATATTTTGTGACAATTCGAGGTGGCTTGGTTGTTGGATTAAAGCTTAATTATAATTCTTTAATTCATTATTTTAACTCACATATCTATTGAAGTGATTATTGCCCGCATTGTTAGTTGGAGGATTGATTATATCATCGTTTATTCGTGTGGTTCATTTCTATTTCTTTTACCAAAATTCATTTCAATTATTTTTATTAAAAATAAAAAAATATTTTAATTTTAGTTTGATTCATAGCAATTAATTAGAGATTTCTCAAATTAATTTTCAGTTTAGGTTACTTGCATTCAATTATTATGAATTAATTTCATTGTTTTTCAGCTCCTCAAAGTGAACACAACCCATGTTTGTGCTTTATGTTAGTGTAGGATTTGACTAAGAGGAGGGGTGAATTGTTCACACTTAAAAATTAAAACGTAAATCACAGAAATTAAAATAATGTAGTGCAGAGGAATAATAGACACGACGATTTATCCTGGTTCGGTCCTCTCTAACCTACATCCAGTCCTCAGAGCTCCTCTGAGATTTGCAATCCACTAACAGCAATCAACGGGGCTCACAAGCCTTTGCAATCAAGGAGTCACACTCCCCCTCACTAAATGCAAGAGAACAGAGACTTTCACTCTCTGTTTTTTTTCACAATCTCACAATCCAATAATCTCAAGGCCTCGTCCTTGAGTTTCTCACCGAATACAAGAATAAATCACAAGTTTAAACTCTCAAAAGAGTAGATATGCTAATCACTGAAGATCACATAATGATTTTGAATGTTTACAGAAGACAAGAGAGCGTAGAAGTACAAGCGTTGTTGATCGTCGTCCTCTTCCGTCTTTAATGCTTCTCTATTTATAGATGAGCTCATTCAATGTGTCCGTTAGAGAAGATCAAATGTCCGTTACTCTAATTTAATAGCCGTTGTCTCTGGTTGGTGTGTGCATTGAATGCGGCAATAAATGTATGCCTTCGACATCGGCGAAGACTGTAAAAATTCTGATTGCCTCTCATTGTTGGAGATCTTCAGCAGGTGAGACTTTTCCTGTTTCATAGGTTAGTGAACGTGCATTTATGGTGGCAGGTAGGTTTTAAAAATCTTTGACAGGAATAAGGAAGGATTTGGTAAAAGTGAAGCTCCGTGTCAAACGCTGTTTGTCAGATAAAGTTGAGACTCGAGTTGTAGGAATGCATGACTCGAGTTCTATCTCATAGATTTACAGCTATCTGAAATGTTATGTGATAAAACTTCAAGTTTTCAAAAATACCTGACTCGAGTTGAGAAAACTTTAATTTGGAAACTCGAGTTCATAATGGAAGTTTCATAATGTAGTTCAAAAACTTTTATTTGGATAACTCGAGTTTAGACTGCAAGTTATGAAATCATGTTGTGCAACTTGAGTTCTGAAAAATGTGTAACTCGAGTGGTCATAACTCTAACATCAAAACTTCCAGTTTTCAATTCAAGTTTTGTAAAACAGTTATGCAACTTGAGTTATATATTTCTGGAACTCGAGTTACATTGAAACAAAATCTCCTTCAGAGGTTCAAGGGCACGAAACTCCAGTTCTGTATACCTGGAACTCGAGTTGTCACGACTTGAAGTTGGAAACTCGAGTTGCTGCTAAAAGTTCTGAGTAACTCGAGTTGCTGAAACCCCAAACTCGAGTTTTACTTCATGAGTTTTCTTGAAAACAGATTTTTAGGCATGCAACTTGAGTTCTAAGAAGGCTGTGACTTGAGTCATCACAACTTGAAGCTAAAAACTCGAGTTGTTGATAAAAGTTCTAAGTGACTCGAGTTACTTAAACACTAAACTCGAGTTTTTGTACATGGAAACCAATTTTCAAAAATTTCCAAACCATTTCCAAATTCTACCATGTAATCTTTGAATCATAATTTTGTTATCATCAAAATAAGGTACCAACACTATACTGCATTAATTCAGTTAAATTATTTTTTATGCGGGCCTAACTCGACTAACGGTCCGCCCATCAAACATGCATGAATCTTAGTGGCCGTGTCCCAAGATTTAATGAAGATGTCAAATTCCAAAAGGGCTTCAAAATCTTGAGAGGCTAGAGCTTGAAGGATATTGCACAAAATTATTACAGCTTGATCCATGCAATGCTTTTCTTTCAAAGCTCATACTTAAATTTGAAAGATTATGGTAATCTAGTTAGTATTCCCAATGATTTATTTTCTCTACCCTCTTTAGAAATGCTACATTTGCCTCGTTGCTCCAAATTCACATATTGTTTGAAGCTTTGTCCTTTTGAGTAGCTTGATTAAGGAGAGAGTATTCATCAATCATTTCCTTGCAAGAGACACAAGCTGTGTAGAGAAAACTATGTTTTGAGTGTATTTAGTATTAAAAACAAATGCTAACTAATAGATGTTTTATTACGAGAATGTTGTGTGTGTGTTGCCATACATCAGCTTATTACTTTGGCAGCGATTGAGGGTTATTGGTGAAAATAATGAAACTTGAATAAAAGTTTATTGGCAATAACAATTAATCCAAAATTTATCGAGTTTATGTGCATTTTGATACCAGACTAATAGGTCAATAGTAATTTTTTTCTATACACCTAGTGCCAAAATGGATCATTTCATAGCATAAGCAAAAAGAGTCCAGCGCAATACACTTCAATATGGTTTTGAACTCTTAATTTTGTGCTGAGGACTTTTTTTTTATATTAAAGCTCCATTTTTTCTTAATTACAATCTTTAACCATGGCTTTCATAATCAAACCTCGTGTTAAATGCTTGATGATAAAACTTTGTCTCCCTTGTGGTTCACCTGACTTGATCTATTGTCTAGAACCTTTATAATTCTTCCAAATTAAAGTGATGTAGGTATATGGCACGAAATCAATAAGGTTGATGAATATAAAAGGGGTAAGGAGAAAATAATCCAAAAGTTTTTACAAATAAGCACTGGTCACACAGATATTATCAAGGGCCATTTTTTACCTTGGAAGTTTTAAAATGGGGCATTTCGCCCACACCGCTAAAAATGTTAACATTGACCATCACACCATCAATAGAAAAGTTAATCAACTTTAATAGTTAAAGTTAACATTTTTAATAGCATGGGCGAAAATGCCCAATTTTAAAAATTCCATATTTAAAATGGCCATTCCATAACTTTCATGTGACCAATGCACATTCGCAAAATCTTTCAGATTATTTTTGCCTCTTTTTACCCATATAAAATCTTCATCTTTGCCTTGACTGATCCTCTTTTTCTCTGTAACTGTATGTTTCAAATAATAAATTTGGATTTAAGATTTCATAAAAGAGCCGTGCGTTAAGATGTTATAAGGTGGGAGCTTCATTATGTTCAAATTTAGGAACATTTATACTCCAAGGCAATGATCTAAACTTCATCCTCACTTTTCAGTTTCTTTAAGATTTATGGTGTGGGTCTGTAATGTTGAAGCTGATTTGAGAAGCCCTAGCTTCAAGCTTGAAATTTCTTGAAATTAAGGTTGAAATCTTGCTTTTTGAAGTGTCTAAATGCATGGCCTGTTGTGAGAAATGGGAAAAGACATTGTTCGAGGAAAATTTCCTTCTAAGGTAAGAGAATGAAGCAGATTGCAGGATTTTGATTTTGTTTTCCTTTCAATGAAATATTCTAATAGCTCAAAATTAAAGTAATATCACTTTTCATCAAATATTATATAGGGTTAAGTCACATCCATTACCTTCAAGTAATTTTTCGGCGCTTTTATACACAAAAAATGCTTTAACTTATCGGATGCACTTAAAAAAATATTTTATAGCGATGGATGTAAAAAAAAATACTACCTTGATGAAGTTTTTAGGAATTAATATAGCTAGGTCTCGAAAAATCTTCAAATTATTGTCAAGTTCAAATTCTAGAAACCTGAGGGTCAAATATTGCAACTATGAAAAGATGGGGTTACCGAACTTATAATTAGTGGATTAATTGAGGTGTCATGACTTATCGTCGATTGCGCCACCACGACTTGACTTGTCCATTGATGATGCCCTGACTTATCATCAGTGGTATATATATTGGTTTTTTGTCAATTGATTAGTGAGTGCAAACTTGTGTTTTGACAATTCCAATAAATTAGCCACAAATTCTTAGTCACTTGACAGTAATTTTAATTTTTTCCAAAATCTAGCAGTATTAATTTCTCTTACTTAGAAGTGTAATTTAAAATTAAAGCTAATTGTGGATAAAAAAACTCAGAATTTAAGCCCAAGAAACCAATGGGATGTTCTCCTTTTCATAGCTTTCGCAACACATACAAAAAAGTTCCTTTTTCTGCATCAATATAATGGCCTTATTTGACAAAGGAAGTTCAAAAACCCATTCAACAACGTTTTTCCATAGAATAAAATAATCTCATTCACACATTTACCTCGACTTACGTAAAAGCACTTTTCCACTACATTCCTAAATGGGCCCAATAACACGAACGTTATGTATGTTTAACTCATCAGAGGGGGGATTAATAATGCAACAATCAAACCCCTGACATATGTATGTATATTGATTGAGGAATGCTTCTCATGAATACACTTGCAATCAATTAAAATACAATAATTATAACCAACAGCGTTGGGATTAATGAAATAGACTAGTTCCCCACAATGTGGTGAGATAATGTTTGAATTATTGATAGGAGAAGTCTTTATATTTAGTGCTTGACAGTGTGCATCAAATGTCAGGATTATTTTCAGCAGGAGAATACATGTGTTTAGCAAACGAAATAAAATAATTCAATAATAATATTGCTTAATTGACTACATATATATATATATTTATATAAAGGTTGGATATCAAACTCCAACTATATTTGCTCAAGATTCAACAACTTGCAAATCTTATTGTTTCATTTCTCAGGTTTCATACATGAAACAGTTTGGCCTCAGCTCCACACGATCGAGGAGTATTAGAATAAGGGATTAAGCTTATAGGCTGGTCAACTTCCAATTCACCAATTTTTTTTACAAGTCTTTTGCATCAATCAAATCATACACATTCGCATCCCTATTAAAATAAGCACCCTATTAAAATCTCCATTCAAGGGAATATTTACTTTCTCTTGATGGACCTGGAAGGGGTTGCTCGGTGCACCCTGGATGATGAATGCTGAATATGTTTGTGGTAATTATTTCAAGATGTTTTGGGTCTGTTTGGAGTAGTGTTAGGAAAGCACGGTTACGTAAATCAAGATAAAACTTCTGTTGTATATTTGTTTCATCGATTGTAAATTACGTTGTAAAACTTGCTTTCATCGTTAATCCACTTAGACAATTTATGTAGAACGCAGATAGTATGTACGTGTCCTCTTCGGATGTGAAACGAATCGTTTACCGGCAAAAGAAAAGAAGATCCTTCTTCTTCTTCTTCTTCTTCTTCTTCTTCTTCATATGCTCTGACTTTGGCTTTGACAATTGACATTGCCAGCTTGGGTCGTCCCTATCAAACGACTCCGTAGTTTTCCCTCCTTTTATTTTCATTTCTGTCTCATCTTGGAACTCCAAGTCTCCATCTCACATTTTTAAAAATTGAAAGTTCATACTCTTCTTCACTCACAGCAATTCTCACAAGCTAAGCGCCCGTTCCGTTTACGGCTCCGAAATCCTTTCGTTTCTTTCATATAATTCATTCCGTTACGTAATATGCAGTTTTCTTCGTGACATTGTTAAGCAATAAATGTAAACAATTCAAGAATTCAACTCTTAATTTACAACCGTATGGATTACTAAGCTCAATACGCTAAACCCAACAGTCATTCAACTCTCTTACACCATCTATATACCCTAATAATTATTTCTATTATAGCCACCAGCGCAATCAACGCTAAGTAATCTTATTATCTGGCCGAGGGGCTATCACCTTATTGATCCAATTACACAGTCTCTCAAAAACTCTGGATGTAATTCCTTTAAAATTCTGTAAAGTTATATAGTTTGACAGAATCGCACACAACACAGATATTTGTCCTAAATGTATGGGGAAAATACTTAAGAGTGATCAATTGGAAAATAAAAAAATATTATAATTTAGTATTTGCGTTTTTCAAATGTTTTACCTTGTAATATGTAAAAAATATGTTAATATAGTCTTTAATTCATCAAATTTGTCTTCATATTTGTTTTGGTTCATTAAGTTCATAATAAGTTTTTGATCTTTCAAATTTCATTTTATTTAAAACATTAATCCCTATACTCTAACAAAAAATTTGAACCATGTTGTTTTCCAATGTATTAAAACCACTAATTTTAACGTTAAAGTTTGGGGGAAATTAAAAGGTCAAATATAGTATTAACCAAAAAAAAATTGCCTTGTAGAACGAGTGCATTCTCTCAAGGTTAATCTTAGATTTTCAATTAGTGCTAACTTGCTCAAAAGTGAAATATGTTATATCAATTTACACAACTTTTAACTTTTATAAATACATATTTGGCATAATTGGTTGTATAAATTCATGGGAGAAAAAGGTAACACCCTTACCACACTAATATATGTTTTTCTTTCTTCCTCAGATTATTAGTCCTTTTCATTTCCTATCTTCCTTTCAAATTCCTTGTGACTTCTGAAATCAATCTTTGAAAATTTGTTCGCTTGAGTCAATTCAATGGACATTATGGATTAAATAATAAAATATAAAACATGATTTTGTAGCTAATTTGTTCTGACCCCATATTCTACCGCTGTACTGGACAAGCATTTGGAAGAATTACCAAATAATTGTGGACGTAAGACTAAAATGAAGAGAAGTTAATTTTACTTCTGAGAATTACAAATCTAATTTGCTACGGGTCTATCCTTTAATTTGGAAATGTCAAGAGAAATTAATTTTATATATGATTATTTGATTGAGTTATATTCGATTATTATCGAGTCTAATTGAGCCATCTCTCCTGTATTTTCTGCATTCACACTATTTAAATTTGATATATCATATTTAAGAGGTAAAAATTCTTTTCATTGGAACCAACACCTTATCATATGTAAATGTGAAAAGTATGATTTATTTTTGGGGTTAAAAGATAAAAAGATTATTTTAAATAACTTGATATATCAAATTTTGCCGAAAACATTTTACGTTTTCCTGAGTTCTATTATATTATGCTAGTTTGTCACCTTATATATATTGCTTCCTAATTCCTAGGGGTTACAAAATAGCTATTAAAAATAGTATGATCGGATGTGATTAAATAATATATTATTTTATTATTGATTTTTGCAAGTTGCCGACATAATTCAGTCATTTGACATCTTAAGGCCCGTTTAGGAAAGCGGTGAAGAAGTGCATTTACAGTTTTGAGGTAAATATGTGAAGGAGACTATCTTGATTTGCGAAAAATACAATTGAACATTTGGGGAGTCCAAACACTTTCCCAAACATGCACTTATTTTATCTTTAATAATGAACAGTTGATGTTACATAGAGTTATTCACAGATCTTATTATTTGAAGAAAAAATCGACCAAATCACAAATGTTTCAAACTTTCTTCATAATTTTCAACCATTGAATATGTAAAAGCCCCCATTCCCCATCGGATATGGCAGGTTAGTGATGGCCGCCACATTTTCAGGCAGATTTGGATGCATCAAATAATGGCAAGGGCAATTTATATATTTATTATTTAATATTACTAGTTTATAAAAAATTAACTTTTCTTTCTCATAAATTTTGTTTAGCCTACTTATTCATTTCAAAATATGAAAAATCTATTTTTAATTTTTTTTTATAGATATAATGTTTTATTTTGATGATGAGCAAAATGAATTTTATGGAATGAATAAAATTTGATCAAATATATTCCACTTGATTGAAAAATAATACTATAATGTAATATAATGGGATCCAAATTCTTCTAATTTCATGTGTCCTGCATTGCAAGTGCTAACTTTGGTATTAAATATAAAAATTAGATAAAGAAATTATTTTAATTCTAAATATAAGATTTAATTCATTTTATCTTTCAAATATATATAATTTTTTTTCTAAAATACCCCTATTATTTGTACTCATCGAGTTTTTTTTTCCCTTTTGATATGGTACAATGAGTTTTCGTAGTTGATGTTATAATCGATATTTGACCTAAAACATTGATTTATGCCTTTAGCCATAAGCTATTCAAATGAGCTTATGCTAATCAACTGTTATAAATCGCAATTGAAGAAAATCAATTTTATCCCAAATATACTTTCCATCGATCATCCAAACAAGCAATAAAACATTGTTTTGTTGGCAACTTCTTCCACAATGTTCCCTCGTATCCATAATATAGATCACTTTTAAAGTAATGACTTGGTCCAAAATAATAAATCATTTGCGAGATAATTAATTGATACTCATTTTCAATTTTTTCCCATTAATACTCATTTAATTCACATTCTTCAACAAAAACAAAATTAAATATAATTCAATTTAAAACACATTAAAAAAGTCAAACATAACTTTTTGAGTCTCGTGAATTGGTTAATTAAAGTGAAATATTTTTGGACGGGATGGTATTATATATTCCCTTATGCCCCATTTCGTAGCAGGAATTGGAACTGGAACTGAAATCAATGTGTATGTGTGTTTGGTGCATTGGAACTGGGTTCCCGGTTGAACCCACATCCATTAAAAAGGTTGGAACTCGATTCCAACCTTCTACCAATGGAACTGAGTTCCAACACTAATTCTTTCCTCCATTACCATCTTTGCCCTCAACTCTTTTGGAATGCTCCACCATCACCCACTAGTCACCGTTGCTGTCGACGTTGTCCACCATCCTCATCTTCTTCTCCATTGCAAGCAGTGGAGGCAATGAAGAACGGTGATGGAGGTGAGCGATCTCCTTCTTCTCCTGCGATGAAGACAATGGCTTCAATTCCCCAATTCCTCGTTGCAAGTCATCTTCTCTACCGGTCACGATGGAGAATGACGAAGTCGATGGAGGAAGATGATGGTGAACTCAATGGAGGACGATGGTGAACTTGGTGGAGGATGGTGACGATGAACGATGAAGTCTTGCAGCGACGGTGAATAGAGAACAGTGAAAAAAGGAACAATCTTGCGGCTACATTGAACAAAAAATGAGACAAGAAAAAAAATGAACAGAGAATAAGAGACAATCTTGCGGTGATGACAACGATGACGATGAATAAAACAAGAAACTAGAAAAAAATGAACAGAGAACGAAGAGACAATCTTGCGGCGTCACCTCCTCCACTTTCGATGGCGTCAGATTTGCAACAGAGGCATTGCCTCTTCCACTTTCGATGGAGTCAGATCTACGATGGATGCACCGCATCCACCTTTGCCTCCATCTCCTCCTCCTCCTCTCACAACATCTTCCGTGTTGTTTGCAACGGAGGGCATTCAATGGATGGATAATGATTTTGTTTTAAAGGGTATTTTTGTATTTTTTATATTATACTTTCATGGTCATACCAAACACACTTTAGAACCCATTTCTGGCCACTTTCATTTCCACTTTCACATTCATCAAAATCTCTACCGTGTACCAAACAGGGCATTATGCTTTGTTTGGTAATATGGAAGAGTTTTTGTGGAACTGGAAATGGAACTGAAACAAGATTTTAAAGTGTGTTTAGTATGTCTATGGAAATGAGATAAAATTTTTAATCAATATGTTTTTTCATGAAAAGATGAATTTGCCCTTGCTTTTGAAAAAGGAAGGGCCTTCTCCCTTGAAGCAACCACTGACGAACAACATTGCTAGCCTTTACTTTCTCATCTCCACCATTTCCTTTTCCTCCATCTTCTTCATCAAAAACACAGAAGAAATCAAAATACCAATAAATGGCAGCACATCTAAACAATTTCCATTAAACTCAAAGAGCACTAGAGTTGGAAAATACAACAAATCAAGGACTCAAAGAGGAGGATCGAACATTGTCTCCTTGGACGATGTCATCGTTCTCGCCATCAAATGCCGTCAAAGATGTTGATTCAAGGATGAAACCTTGTCGCCACCGTCATAGCTGTAGGTGGAGGTGGATTGTAGCACCATCACTAGATGTTGAAAGGAGATTGCTCGATAGAGGTTAAAGGAAGGGAGAGAAGAATTGCCGTTCACCTTCATCCTCATGGCCCGCCGTTCTTCACCGTCAGCCATCATGACCATTATGATGTTCTTGCTGTCTTCGGGAAAAAGGGGTAGGGGCAAAAAGGTTAGAGATCAGTTCCATGTAACTGAAACTAGGTTCTCAAGCGGGGCTATGAACTCGATACCATCAATTTTAATAAAACTGAGAGTCCCATGAAAGTGGGTACAATGACACTAGACATTCAAATTTTGGATTCCACTTCCAATTTTACTTTCCATAACTATAAGGGACATTATGCCCCGTTTGGTACACAGAACTGGTTTTGATGGAAGTGGAAGTGGAACTGAGTTTTAGAGTGTGTTTGGTATGGGTATGAAAGTATGATTCAAAAGACCAAGATACCCTCAAAAAAAATTTGAAAAATCACTCCCCCATGGCCGTCTCTCGTCGAACGAAGAAGCAGCTCACCTCGCCGCTGTTGCCGTCGTCCACCTCGTCGTCGTCTCCTACCGTCCTCGCCCACCATCCTCACCCACCTCCGTCGCCCACTGTCGCCGTCGTCGCCCCTGTCGCAGATCGAAGAAGCAGATCGAAGCCGTCGTCCCTTGTCGCCCACCTCCGTCGCCCACCGTTGAAGCCGTCGCCACCTCCCTTGAAGCCGTCCACCTCCGTCGCCACCCCCTGTCGCCCCACCTCCATTGAAGCTATCCACCTCCGTCATCCACCGCTGAGGGCAAAGATGGAATGGAGCGTGGAAATGAGGCTGGAAATCGGTTCCAGCCTCCTAGGCATGGAACCGAGTTCCACCCTTTTGGTTGGAACTGGGTTCCACCGGGAACCCAGTTCCAACATACCAAATCATGGAAGT
>JANTPZ010143855.1:0-34460 GCA_025593235.1 Vachellia pachyceras | reverse complement strand
CAAGGCTTTCGTAGATAAACTTGAGGGTCTGTCCCTTTGATTTAAAAAATAAGGAAATGTCTATTTATAATTTTTCTGAACTTCTCGCCATTAAAAAAACTCATTTATAATTGTTGGTAACCAAAAGAGATGTTGTTGCCTTGAACGGGGTTGTAATTCAAATTAGTCAAATGAGATATATAACCTATCTAATTCTTTTCATAAGTAACAATTAAATAAATCATGTAAATAAATTTGTAGTTAAGATTAGTTAAAAATAAAAGTTTGTAAGGGATGTCATTTTTACCAACCATACCCATGAATAGGAAACTGTCACAGGGTTTGCCAATAAGAGGAAGACACTAGAGTATGTGGTGTTTGGAAGTCATTGGGCTTGTTTGAAGGGAAAGGAATTCCGTTGGGAGAAATAAATTTACGGTTTTCTATATGGTTTTTATGGATTTCGAGATAGTTTTTACGAATTTTGAAATAATTTTTATAGGTTTTGAAATGATTTTATATTGGGATGTATGTACCGTTTGAGAAACGGGATGCTCAAACAAGCACATTATATTTATATGGGTTCAATCAAAGCGTACCATCAATGTAATTGATTGTTTCGCACACACCCAATGATGTGCATGGAATTGATCGGGTTCATACCACAACTAAAATCATATAAAATATACTCAACATATTAAAAATTTGTTATGAAATTACATACAAGTGTGGATGTTCATCAATTATTTGGATTTCTTCTAGGATTTTCTTTCTCTAAATACTAAATTCAATAACCTCCAACTCTTTATGATTCCCGATGCTTACTGCCATAAAGACTATAACCTCCAATACCTTTATGTTGTATCATAGTATGGGCTAATTTTTATGTTTATGGCGTTGTAACTCTTGGAAGGGATTAATGTCTATAAATAGAGTTGCAACACAAATGTTTGGATGTACATGAAATATACATATGAATGAGATATAATTCCTTGCTTCCTCTCTCAATTTCTTTTTCTACTGTCTTCTTCTACTCTCAGACTCTTTCATTATATAAGGCTTTACTAAGAGTGCATTTTCTTATCGTTGTCTAACCTTTTTCTTCTATCTTCTTTTATCTTATCTCCATATAATATATAATTGATAATTTTAGCCATTATATAAAATTGAAAATGACACTTCTTACCAATTATTTTACATCGGGTTTAATGGCTATGGTTAGAGATTACTGTTATTTTTATTTTATTTTATCATCGTTATATTATCTTATTTAAATTTTCATTTGTTATATTCTCTTATTGTTTAAATTTCATATTGTTATATTATATTTTTTTATTTACGTTTCATTTATTTATTTGATATTTATATTACATTATTTTAATTCTATTATCATTTACATTTACATATTTAGTTGTTTAATTTAATTAATGGAGTCAGTGATATATAAGTAAAATTAACAGTGTTAAATCGGGTTTAGATTCTCTTAAAATTACAATGAGTAACAATTTTTGACAAAATAAACTTGTGAGAGTATAGCCACTGAAGGTTGAGAGAGCACGAGGTCCTAATAAAAATAAAATAAGCTGGTTTATAGTAAAAAAAAATAAATGAATAGCCACCCTAATAATTAAATAACGAAACTCATAAATTCGGACTGTGTGAAATTTAAAAATGGTAGGTACCATATATAGTAACTATCAACGTTTAAATTTTAATTTTTTAATCCTTCCTCGCCCATAGCCTATAACATTCTTAATTTGTTTTAAATTTTAGCAATAGTTTCTTTAATTAATTAACCTACACTTATCTTCTCCATTTTTTCTTCTTTCTTTTAATGGAATAAAGGGTATTTTAGAGTTATTAGACTAACTATTTTAAGTAGGGCTGAGTAAACAACCTGGAATCCGGTGGATGAGCCCGGGCCCGATGTGCGTTTAGCCCGTTGGGCCCGCCCGAAAAGCAGCTCGGAACGGACTAGCTAGTAGGATAAACGGGACAGGCTACGGGCACACCCTAGAGCTGCCTGTTCCCGCCCGTTTATTTTTATGTATGTATTATATATAGTTTTAGTTTTTCATTAAGTTGCAATAAGTTTATTTGGCTTGTTTGGCAAAGTCATATGCCAAATCTTAGAGGTTAAGAGTTCGATTCCTCATGTTGGCATGTTTTTTTTATGTCAAGATATCACTTATCATATAAATTTCTACTCACCGTTTCACTCTCAAATCCTCACCCAGACTTTCTCTTTCTTTTGTACTTCAGACTTCAGAGAAACTAGATGAGAGTCGTCCACTCATTCTCTCCCCTCTCAAACCCTCCCTTTCACTGTTATGGAACTGGACATCCTCGCTTCCGGTGGACTCAAGTCCGTGGGTGAGCGACAGAGAGAGGGCAACGACTGGGCAGCGAAGCGTCACGTGAGTGAGCGACAACTTCCCTTCCTCAGATCACGTGGGTGAGCAATGGCCTCCCTCCTTCAGATTGGTGAGCAACGGCCTCCTCCCTGAGATCGCGTGGGTGAGCGACAACTGGGCGAAGCATCATATCGGAGAAAGGGAATCGACGGCAGATCGGCGAAGGGAATCATCTCTGGTTTTCTAATGCTGTGTATGATTTTTTTTCTTACATTTTAATTTTCTGATGCTGGTTGCTAGTGGTGGTTGCATTTTTTCATTTGAATCCTCCCCTCCTTGAACTAGTGTCGCTGGTTGCTCGATGCATTACATTTTTTTCTCCCACTTCCATTGTGTTTCAGCCTCGTAGGCATGTTTTGGAGAAGAAAATGCAGTAAACGGGCTAGCCCACTAACCTACCTAAACCCGGCCGGGTTTTTGCTAACCCGTTTAGTGTGGACTTAAATAGGCTTCTACCCGGTTACGAGCTAGGCCGAACCCGATCACTATTAAACGGGAGGGTTACGGGTTGACCATCGGGTTAGCCCTTCCCGCCCGTTGCTTTGCCCTAATTTTAAGACTTAAAAGCATACATTGTTTTCACCTCTTCAAAATAAATACTCATCATAGGATTCAAGTTTTTGTTATTCTCCTCAAGCAATGAGGTCGTTTATCATCTAATCAATAAACAATTTGTTGGTTTCTTTTTATTTTTTAATTATCTCATTTTCACTCAATCAATGACATGAAAGATTTATATAAAATTATAATTATATTTTGTTTATTTAAAATTTTCTATAATGCAATTGCAAACTATAAAGTATAAACTGAATTTTAACGATTTAAATTTACTTATATTTATAATAATGATTTCTACGTCCACACCCCACCTAATTTTGGAAGGTCTGTGATAGGCCAAGTCAAGCGTTTGTCGTGAAGTTGTCCCCAAACTCAGAAAAATAGTCTAAAATTGCATGTTGGCCATGGTAAAGGCATCCAAAGAAGCATCCTCACTGGTTTGCTCTAGTTGGCCAAGGCAAATAGAAAGTTAGTCGTAGTGGAAGTGTACCGAGAGGGACTCTTGCTTATCAGAAATGGTCACAGCGAAGTCCATAACCAGCAGAAAATACGTACACCAAAACATAAGGTGGATAATTTTATCACAATTGATTATCCCTTAATTATAATTAAGTCATAAAGTAAAATTTAGGATGTTACACTCGATGCAGCTTAACCGTTCTTCTAAATATATCTATATCTATAATTATGAGTAAGTGAATGCTAAATGCACATAAAAAAAATACTTCACTGGGCTAGATGAACTTTAACCCTGATGATAATATTGTTGCTTTTTTACTTGCATAACTTTTATTTGTATTAAAAATATTTTTTATAATTGAGTTTACAAATACATCAAATAAACATTTTAACAACTAATAATAACAAAATAATAAGTATCCTTATTTCATTTGTGAATTTACAAATGCATCGCATACACATTTTAACTAACCATAACAAAATAACAAGTATCCATATTTCATAGGTGAATTCATTAGTGTTCATAACATTTTAACCACTAACAATGATCACATAACAAGTGTTCTTATTTCATAAGTGAATTTACAGATGCATTGCATACACATTTTAACAACTAACCACAAGAAAGTAACAAGTGTCCATTTGAAAATTTACCCAAGTGTCCATTTGAATAAACCCTTCTCACGTACTTGTTTCGAAATACGTAAAATCGTTCTCCCAACGGATTCCCGAACAATAAATTGGTAACAATTATTTGAATTATATATTATAAAAAAATTACTTCTATAACATACAAGTTTTAATAAATCATCATTCTCTCTCCTATTGCATACTTCTATACTTCTCACGTAATTTAACAAGACAAAGTTAACAAAAGAAAAGTAGATATAAATGATTGTTATTAACTCTTAATCGGACCGATTAGAAGATTAGTTTACCGATCCATTGCTCTGTTTAACTCAAGTCCCTCAATTCAAAGAAGAAGAAAAAAAGGCCCACAAGTCCCAATTCCTTCGTATAAATCAAGTCCTTCGAGTCACACACACACATTCGAGACAGGGATATCATGCTCCTCCTCAGTAGCCTCCCTATTCCGGTGGGGAATACAGTAACTCCCATTCCCAAACATCACAGCCCCAGTCCTTTTGCCATTTACGCCCGTTCCCTAACACACCGATGGTTCCCCAGTTTTCATGCTCCAACCAGCCGGACCGCTCTTCCTCGGCACAATGTGGCCGGTGTTTCGGGATCGTCGCCGGAGCCGTTGTCGCCGGATCTGCGGAAGGATATGATGCCGGAGCACGTGGCGGTGATTATGGACGGAAACGGGAGGTGGGCTAAGATGCGGGGGTTGCCACCCTCGGCAGGTCACGAGGCCGGCGTACAGTCGCTGAGGAGGATGATCGATCTGTGTCGCAGTTGGGGGATTAAGGTTCTCACCGTCTTCGCATTTTCTCTGGATAATTGGACACGCCCCAAGGTTAGCTCTGCGCTGTCTGTCGAGAATCACTTCTCTAAGGAAAATTTTTCTCCGGAAAATACTGCGCTAATTCTGTTTCATTTAATTATTTATTACACATCCTCTCGTGTTCTCTTTTGGTAAATAGGATTGTATGTAAAGAACTTATATTTTTATATATTTATTGTTTTTAACTAATTTCAACTATAATATATATTGTGTTTACAATAAAGGAGACTTGAAGCAAATATGTATCAATATAAATAAAACTATTTAAAATAAGTTAATTTAAATAAATATTTAATGCTGGGATCATTGGAGCATGTTTGAATCGTGGCTTGCAGGTGGAGGTTGAATTTTTGTTGAGGCTCTTCGAAAGAACTATAAACGCTGAAATTGAGGCTTTCACAAGGTAGCTCACTCCTCTTCTTCTGTCTTTGTTGTAACGTTATAAAAGTATATTCATGCAAAATAAGATATAACTTTTCTCATATGTTTATCTTATCATAAATTATGTTGAAAAAACTAAGTAGCTTCTATCGCCAATTCAAAAGGGTTCTATATGATGTTGAAGCTTTCGTTTTCTCCCTTTTAAATTGATAAAGTTAATCTATTTTACATCTTCTATAAAAAATGTGATTTTTAAATATGCAATTGTTATTTATCACAAGGTAAAAGTTGAAAACAAGCTATAATTATTCCATCGACTCCTTTGTACATGAGCCCAAACTATCATTCTAGAAGACCTTTTATAATTTGGGAGCGAAGGAGTACACTTTAGATATGTCTAAACATAAATTTAATGCGCAAACCTTTTTTGGTATATAATTTTACAGAGAGGGCATTCAGATATCAGTGATAGGAGACAGAGGGAGACTCCCAAAGTCTCTGCAAAGAATGATAAGCAACGCAGAGGAGAGGACGAAGCAGAACTCTAGACTTCAACTAATAATTGCAATAAGCTACAGCGGCAAACACGACTTGGTACAGGCCTGCAAGGCCATAGCCGGGAAGATCAAAGACGGCGTCGTTGAAGTGGAAGACATTGATGAGGGGTTGATTGAGCAGGAGCTTGAGACGAACTGTAGCAAGTTCCCAAACCCAGACCTGATGATTCGAACCAGTGGAGAACTAAGACTGAGCAACTTCTTGTTGTGGCAACTTGCTTACACTGAACTCTTCTTTCATCCAGAACTGTGGCCTGATTTTGGGAAGGACCAGTTTGTGGAAGCCTTGGCTTCGTTTCAGAGAAGACGCAGACGCTTTGGTGCAAGGCTTTCGTAGATAAACTTGAGGGTCTGTCCCTTTGATTTAAAAAATAAGGAAATGTCTATTTATAATTTTTCTGAACTTCTCGCCATTAAAAAAACTCATTTATAATTGTTGGTAACCAAAAGAGATGTTGTTGCCTTGAACGGGGTTGTAATTCAAATTAGTCAAATGAGATATATAACCTATCTAATTCTTTTCATAAGTAACAATTAAATAAATCATGTAAATAAATTTGTAGTTAAGATTAGTTAAAAATAAAAGTTTGTAAGGGATGTCATTTTTACCAACCATACCCATGAATAGGAAACTGTCACAGGGTTTGCCAATAAGGAAGACACTAGAGTATGTGGTGTTTGGAAGTCATTGGGCTTGTTTGGGGGGAAAGGAATTCCGTTGGGGATTTCTATATGGTTTTTATGGATTTCGAGATAGTTTTTAAGAATTTTAAAATGATTTTTACAGATTTTGAAATGATTTTATATTGGGATATATGTATTGTTTGGAAAACGGAATGCCCAAACAAGCACATTATATTTATATGGGTTCAATTGAAGCTTACTATCAATGTAATTGATTGTTTCGTGCGACACCTCCTATTTTCCCTCTATTTACTTATTATAGATCACTTAAGAATCACTCTTGGGTCTTATATATCAAAAATTTATCCAAGATTGTGAACTAGAATTTTAAAATCGGAAAAGACAATGATATTGTTCACAATGCCATTTTCCAGATTTCTGGCCCAACTTTAAAAATCATAATTAATTCTAGAAAAATCAAAACTGAGTGATTCCAATTTCTAAATTTTGTTTATTAAGTGAACTATAGGGGAAAAATACTCATGGGTTCTAATTCTTGCCCATTTGATACAGTTTATTCAAAAACCACATGCTGTCCGAAATGGTTCACTCCAGTCTTCCAGATTTTACCTCAATCTTTGGAAAATCATAACTCTCAAAATACACATCCAAATTTCGCAAACTTTATATCATTTTAAAGCTTAGGATGTGTAGTTTCGGACTGAGACCTTTCAGCCCATTTGGAGCTCGTTTGCTATTTTTAACTGTTGCTTGAAACAGATTCATTTTCATGGCCTTTGGAACCCCTTTAGCTTTGAAAACCAATTTTCTTAAAAATTCACCAAGACCTCTTTTGGTTCCTTAACACTTCTTAAACATGCATGACTATTCCTTTACCATTCTTGGTTATTTTTAGCTCATCATCATGCATACTTCATCATCCATTCACATGATACTTTGGTAGAGGTTTAGGTTACAACATACAACAACTTCAAGAAAATATGCATCATAACAATTTACACCAAAACATGCAAGCAAAACATCATCTTCAAGCATCATTAACCTTTTCCTTACCCTTGCTTGAGCTTGCACCTACATGGTTAGTGGGTGGGGGATGAGATTTGGGAATCCCAATAACAAAACGACATAATCATAACATAGTGAATGTGCATACATGACTTCATGGCATGTTTATGAATACATAAACATGTGACATATCAAACTTTACTTTAGCATGCATATGGCCATAGCACAAAAGTCACATTTCATACACAAATTATGCACTTTACTCATCATAAAAGTTCATGTAACATTCACAAATCATTTTCTTAAACATAAAAAGAGATTAGTAGTTTTGCTACCTCAAGATCTTAGCTTTTCTTTAATCCAACTTCCAAAGTGTTCTTGGTCCTTTTTCAAGATGCTCTTGGGACCTCTTAGACCCCTAAAAATCATGGCATAACATCCACATAAACATGCCATCATCAAAATACAACAAAACTTACAAAACACATAAAAACCCCCTTTTGGTTTTCTAAGTGTCCTACAAGTTCAAGACTTGATTTTTATGGCCCTTTGAGCTTCTAAAATCCATCTCTTAGCTTTACCCTACACAAAACATCATTTTGAAGCCAATGGAACCATCAAAATGCTCAAAACACATCCTTTCTATTTTTTCTTTAGCTTGGACGAAAATAGCAAAAATAAAGAAAGGAAGGGTTTTTCAACTTTGCCCATGAAACCATATGTTTCCTTGCTTCCAAAAACCATTTTCTTAACTTTGATCTACTCAAAAACACCTTCCCTTAGACCAAAAGAAATTTGGGCAGCATCTCCCCATAAACATGAGGTTCCCCAAATTTTAAAACAACTCAAACCAACCAACAACAACCAACAACAAAGTTCATACTACTCAAAGAGTAACTTGTAACCCTTTACCACTTTAAAACCTTTTCATTTCCATTTTCAACTCTTGAAATCCTAGCCTTCCTCTTCCAAAAGAGAGGCTCATTCAAGGAACAACTCAAGAGAAAGGTAGTGGAAGTTACAAGACTCAAGAAAAGAGGAAGATTTAGTTGTTAGAAACTTTTACCTAGAGTTATGGAAGCTTGGAGCTCTTCTTCTTGCTTGGGGAGGGAGTGATTTCTAGAGAGAAGGAGGAGAAAAATCTGATGGTAAGAGAGAGAGGGGCGTGAGAAATGGGAGGAAGGAGAGAGGGAAAGACTAATGAAGTTGGTCTTGAAAAATTGTGTGATTTAGAGTGAAACTTGGTGACCAAGTTTTGAAATATTGCTCCACATTGTGCCACTTGTCCTCTTGGCATTCCTTGCTGAAAGTGAAGCCCTTTTGCTTGCCCTCCAAGTCTGGTTGGCTGACTGGGCCCTTGCCCGGTCAGTTACTTGATCCGGTGGCACGCATTTCCGTAAAGTAATCTTTAATTGAGAAATTTTCCTTTTTATTTTTCCTGGGACTTTCTTTCATGTGGCACCCTTCCCTAGGCCTCCTTGCCTAGGTGGCATCATCCATTTCTCAAAATGCCTTTGGCTTCCCTCGTAAATCGCCAGGATTCCTCGATTTGCGCGCAATACCGTAAAATGGGCTTCCGGCGGCCAATTTGACTTAAGGATATGGAAAAATTCTATATTTTTTCCTAATTCTCAAGCTATTGTCCATTCCTCAAAATTCTTCTCGGATTTTCCGTAATTAATTTTCTAAGAAAATACTTTTTTGGGCTTTTTGGGCACTGTTGTTCTCCATACAGCGAAACTGCTCGCATCGGATAGCGGGTAATAATTTTATTAATTACTTTATAACCTAACTAAACTTTTCTTAGTTCGGGTCTCCGGCATTTGAGAACTGCTGCTACCTAAAATAATTATTTCTCAGTCGTCCTTAACTCTGAAATCCTTTATTTACCACTTATTTACGAAAATGCCACTACCTTTTCTACTTTTGCCATAATTTCCAAAATGCCATCACTTTTCCTACTCTTTCTTAATTTCAACCTTACCCTTAGTTGACTTTGACATTTTTGGTCAACTTTGACTTTTGGGTTGACTTTTGACCAAATTACCAAAATGTCCTTATTATTTGATGACACTTTGAGCCATAGATCTTTTAGTCGAAATGACCATTTTGCCCTTATTATGTAGGCCAAATGACCATTTTACCCCTATTCATTTCCACTTAGACTTCCCAAGACTAGGGAATTAGTCAATTATGATATTTCTTTCCTTTAGGCATTTTCCTCTATATTTTTTCCTTATTTATGGGCCTTAGATTATCACATAATTTATCAGTTTAGCCTTTAGTTCAAGCTATAAAAATGCAGATATTACATTTCACACACACCCAATGATGTGCATGGAATTGATCGGGTTCATACCAAAACTAAAATCATATAAAATATACTCAAAATATTAAAAATTTGTTATGAAATTACATACAAGTGTGGATATTCATCAATTCTTTAGATTTCTTCTAGGATTTTCTTTCTCTAAATGCTAAATTCAATAACCTCCAACTCTTTATGATTCCCGATGCTTAATGCCATAAAGACTATAACCTCCAATACATTTATGTTGTATCATAATATGGGCTAATTCTTATGTTTATGGAGTTGTAACTCTTGGAATGGTTTAATGCCTATCAATAGAGTTGCAACACAAAGGTTTGGATGTACATGAAATATACATATGAATGAGATATACTTCCTTGCTTCCTCTCTCAATTTCTTTTTCTACTATTTTCTTCTACTCTCAAACTCGTTCATTATATAAGGCTCTACTAAGGGCGCATTTTCTTATCGTTGTCTAACCTTTTTCTTCTATCTTCTTTTATCTTATCTCCATATAATATATAATTGATAATTTTAGCCATTATATAAAATTGAAATGACACTTTTTACCAATTATTTTACATCGGGTTTCATGGCTATGGTTCAAGATTATTGTTATTTTTATTTTATTTTATCATCGTTATATTATCTTATTTAAATTTTCATTTGTTATATTCTCTTATTGTTTAAATTTCATATTATTATATTATATTGTTTTATTTACGTTTCATTTACTTATTTGATATTTTTTATTTCATTATTTTAATTCTATTATCATTTACATTTACATATTTAGTTGTATCATTTAATTAATGGAGTCAGTAACACATAAGTAAAATTAACAGTGTTAAATCGGGTTTAGATTCTCTTAAAATTACATTGAGTAACAATTTTTGATAAAATAAACTTGAGAGAGTATAGCCACTGAAGGTTGTTGGGAGAGCATGAGGTCCTAATAAAAATAAAATAAGCTGGTTTATAGTAAATAAAAATAAATGAATAGCCACCCTAATAATCAAATAACGAAACTCATAAATTCGGACTGTGTGAAATTTAAAACCGGTAGGGTACCATCTATAGTAACTATCAACGTTTAAATTTTAATTTTTTAATCCTTCCTCGCGCATAGCCTATAACATTCTTAATTTGTTTTAAATTTTAGCAACAGTTTCTTTAATTAATTAACCTACACTTATCTTCTCCATTTTTTCTTCTTTCTTTTAACGGAATAAAAGGGTATTTTAGAGTTATTAGACTAACTATTTTAAGTAGGGCTGAGTAAACAAAATCTGGGGGACCCGCCTAGGCCCGATGTGCATTTAGCCCGTTTGGGCCCACCCGAAAAGTAGCCCGGAACGGGCTGGCTAGTAGGATAAACGGGACGGGCTACGGGCACACCCTCGAGCTATTCGTGCTCGCCCGTTTATTTTTATGTATGTATTATATATATATATATATTTTTAGTTTTTCATTAAATTGCAATAATTTTATTTGGCTTGTTTGGCAAAGGCATATGCCAAATCTTAGAGGTTCAGAGTTTGATTCCTCGCGTTGGCACTTTTTTTTATGTCAAGATATACTTCAGACTTCAGAGAAATTAGATAAGAGTCGTCCACTCATCCTCTCCCCTCTCAAACCCTCCCTTTGACTGTTATGGAACTGGAGATCCTCGCTTCCAGTGGACTCAAGTCCGTGGGTGAGCGACGGAGAGAGGTCAACGACTGGGTAGCGAAGCGTCGCGTGAGTGAGCGACAACTTCCCTTCCTCAGATCGCGTGGGTGAGCGACGGCCTCCCTCCTTCAGATTGGTGAGCAACGGCCTCCCTCCCTCAGATCATGTGGGTGAGCGACAACCAGGCGAAGCATCATATCAGAGAGAGAGAATCGACGGCAAATCGGCGAAGGGAATCATACCTGGTTTTCTGATGCTGTGTATGATTTTTTTCCTTACATTTTAATTTTCTGATGCTGGTTGCTAGTGGTGGTTGCATTTTTTTCATTTGAATCCTCCCCTCCTTGAACTAGTGTCTGGTTGCTCAATGCATTGCATTTTTTTCTCCCCCTTCCATTGTGTTTCAGCCTCGTAGGCATGTTTTGGAGAAGAAAATGCAGTAAACGGGCTAGCCCGCCAACCTACCCGAACTCGGTCAGGCTTTTGCTAACCCGTTTAGTGCAGGCTTAAACAGGCTCCTACCCGGTTACGGGCTAGCCCGAACCCGGTCACTATTAAACGAGAGGGTTACAGGTTGACCATCGGGTCAGCCCTTCCCGCCCATTGCTTTGCCCTAATTTTAAGACTTAAAGCATACATTGTTTTCACCTCTTCAGAATAAATACTCATCATAAGATTCAAGTTTTTGTTATTCTCCTCAAGCAATGAGGTCGTTTATCATCTAATCAATAAACAATTTGTTGGTTTCTTTTTATTTTTTAATTATCTCATTTTCACTCAATCAATGACATGAAAGATTTATATAAAATTATAATTATATTTTGTTTATTTAAAATTTTCTATAATGCAATTGCAAACTATAAAGTATAAACTGAATTTTAACGATTTAAATTTACTTATATTTATAATAATGATTTCTACATCCACATCCCACCTAATTTTTTTTTTTCGATTACACACCCCACCTAATTTTGGAAGGTCTGTGATAGGCCAAGTCAAGCGTTTGTCGTGATGAAGTTGTCCCCAAACTCAGAAAAATAGTCTAAAATTGCATGTTAGCCATGGTAAAGGCATCCAAAGAAGCATCCTCACTGGTTTGCTCTAGTTGGCCAAGGGCAAATAGAAAGTTAGTCGCAGTGAAAGTGTACCGAGAGGACTCTTATTTATCAGAAAATACGTACACCAAAACATAAGGTGGATAATTTTATCAAAATTGATCATCCCTTAATTATAATTAAGTCATAAAGTAAAATTTAGGATGTTACCCTCCATGCAACTTAACCGTTTTTGTAAATATATCTATATCTATAATTATAAGAGAGTAAGTGAATGCCAAATGCACATCACAGCACCAGTCCTTTTGCCACTTACGCCCGTTCCCTAACACACCGATTGTTCCCCAGTTTTCATGCTCCAACCAGCCGGACCGCTCTTCCTCCTCCAAATGTGGCTGGTGTTTCGGGATCGTGGCCGAAGTATGAGCCGTTGCCGCCGGAGCTGCAGCAGGATTTGATGCCGGAGCACGTGGCGGTAATTACGGACGGAAACGGGAGGTGGGCTAAGATGCGCGGGTTGCCACCGTCGGCGGGTCACAAGGCCGGCGTACAGTCGCTGAGGAGGATGATCGATCTGTGTTGCAGTTGGGGGATTAAGGTTCTCACCGTCTTCGCATTTTCTCAGGATAATTGGAAACGCCCCAAGGTTAGCTCTAGATCACTTCCAAGGATAAATTTTTAGAATGAGAAATTTACGGATTTCAAGATGATTTTATCGGATTTCGAGACGCCTTTTGTCTTAACTTGCACACACTATTGAGAAAAAGTTTTCCTAAACATACACCTAGTATCAAAATAAAACTCATCTTACATACTTATCTTAGGTGTAAAATAATTGTCCAAACAGATTCCCAAACACATAAGTAATCTGTCATAAAGTTGGTCCCTAATGCATGCAAAATTTTTCTTCGCCCTCGCCCGCAAGGAAAATACTCCACTAATTCTGTTTCATTTAATTATTAATTACATATCCTCTCGGGTTCACTTTTGGTAAATAGGGTTATATGTTGAACAACTTGTACTTTTATATATTTATTGTTTTTAACTAATTTCAACTATTCTATACTGTGTTATTTATAATAAAATGGACTTAAAGCAAATATGTATCAATATAAATAAAACTATTTAAAATAAGTTAATTTAAATAAATATTTAATGTTGTGGTCATTGGAGCATGTATGAATCGTGGCTTGCAGGTGGAGGTTGAATTTTTGTTGCGGCTCTTCAAAAGAGCTATAAACGCTGAAATTGAGGTAGTTCACTCCTCTTTCTCTGTTTTTGTTGTAACGTTGTAAAAGTACGTTCATGCAAGTTAAGATATAACTCTTCTCATATACTTACCTTGTATACCATAAATCATATTAAAAAATGTAGCTTCTATGACAAATTCAAATGGATCGTATACATGGTGTTGAAGCTTTCGTATCCTCCCTTTTCAATAAAAATAGTGAAAACATTAGCTACTTTTAACCGATGATTTTTTAAAATGCGTAGCTTGATTGTTTGTGACTTGTAAAAAAGATAAGAGATGGTAGCCAGCAACAATAATATTATAAATTATTTAAATTTTATGATAGATCTACTAGCTTAAAGAGTGGTTTTATGAACATACGGTGCATTATAATATTCAGCAGACATGCACTATACCATCACCCCCTTCATTTATATATAAATTATTCTTGTAAAACAAACATCACAATTTAATGCCAGTTTTTTCCCTCAAACGAGCAAACCGTTTTTGGTATATAATTTTACAGACAAGGCATTCAGATATCAGTGATAGGAGACAGAGGGAGACTCCCAAAGTCTCTGCAAAGAATGATAAGCAACGCAGAGGAGAGGACGAAGCAGAACTCCAGACTTCAACTAATAATAGCAATAAACTACAGCGGCAAACACGACGTGGTACAGGCCTGCAAGGCCATAGCCGGGAAGATCAAAGACGGCGTCGTTGAAGTGGAGGACATTGATGAGAGGTTGATTGAGCAGGAGCTGGAGACGAACTGTAGCAAGTTCCCAAACCCATACCTGATGATTCGAACCAGTGGAGAACTAAGAGTGAGCAAATTCTTCTTGTGGCAACTTGCTTACACTGAACTCTTCTTTGATCCAAAACTGTGGCCTGATTTTGGGAAGGACCAGTTTGTGGAAGCCTTGGCTTCGTTTCAGCAAAGACCCAGACGCTTTGGTGCAAGGCTTTCGTAGATAAACTTGAGGGTCTGTCCCTTTGATTTAAAATTGGAGGAAAAGTTTGTTTATAATTTTTCTGAACTTCTAGCCATTATAAAAACTCACTTATAATTGTTGGAAACCAAAGAGAGATGTTATTACCTTGAACGGGGCTGCAATTCAAATTAGTCAGATGGGATTTATACACTCTTTAGATCTTTTATAACTAAAACCTAAATAAATCATATAAAATGAATTTGTGGTAAAATGAATTTGAGGGTAAAATTAGTTAATGATAAAAAGTTTGCAAGGGATATAATTTTTTCCAACCAACCATGAACAACATGAACAAGAGACATAGGTTTGCCAATAAGGAAGACACTAGAGCATGTGGTGTCTGGAAATCATTATATGGGTTTAAGCAAACTGTCACTATCAATGTGATTGATTGGTTCATCACACACATACTTAGGGTTTGTTTGGGAACTCCTTTGGGAGAAGATCGTCGGGAGAAATGGCTTTTGAAAATGACTTTTGGTAAAAGGAATAAAAATTATGTTTGGATAAACTGTTGGTCAAAATGACTTTTTTTTTTTAAATTTCTTGTTTCCTTTGCTGGCAAGAGAATCAACACATCTCTCTCAAAAAGACACCTCTCCGTTGACGAATTCAACCAAGGTCCAAGCTGCCGCACCAGAAATCCCATAGACGGCTGTTGGCTGTGCGATCCCAACTAGGCCATCGACGCAGAAGCTAGTTGATTGTGGTATTGGGTTCGATATCGATGCTATCGGCAGCAAGGGTGGCCAGTTCTACGTCGTCACCGACCCTGCCGATAACGACCCAGTGAGCCCATCTCCGGGAACTCTTAAGCACGCTGTGATCCAAGACGTACCCCTCTGGATCGTCTTCATCAGCAACATGAAAATTAACCTGAAGCACGAGCATATGTTCAACAGCTTCAAGACGATTGATGGATGTGGCGCTAAAGTCATTTTGGCCCAAAAATGCATTTTCCGTGATAAACGGGCTCTCCAAACACGCCCTTATATAACTATGTGTAGATCATGATTGATCGGGTTTATACCAAAACTAAAATAATACAAAATACATTCAAAATATTAAAATTTAAAAATATATAGATGATGTTTGTCATTTAACATTAATAAGTATCATTATTAATATAACATTTTTTTTAAAATAAATAATCAAGAATAACTTGAACCAAAACAAACCAACTATTTTAAGCTCTAATTGATTTTAAACCTTTTTTAACCTAGCCAGTTCAATCCAATTTCATTGTATTGCTTATTTATTTGAAAGGATGTCAATTTTTCACACACCACAATATGTATAGAAAGCAAATCTAACACTCAAAGGCATTGCTTTAGTTTAGTTCAGACAAAATAATTGAAGTGCCGGTCCAAACCAGGTTCATAAGTAGGCAGAAGATGTGTGTATAGATAAAGGCCCCCTCATTAAGCACCCCTATGTCATCATTGATATTAAAATCTTTGTGTTTGGGAATGTGTTGAAAAAGTGATTTTATGAATTTCAATAGTTAGTATGTGAGAGGACTTTTGTCTGGACTTGCATGCAACACGATTTGAACGTGCAAAACAAACAAGCACATAATATCACATGAGAACCATGTCCATATTTGGGAATGAAGGTGGCATGCATTGGGCTTGTTTGTCGGAGCGTTTGGAAAAGTCAAACGCACGTTCAGCAATATTTTTCCACAAAACGAGATAATCTCCTTCACATATTTACCCCAACTTACGTAAAAGTACTTCTCTACCGCATTCCCATACGGGCACATTATATTATATAAGAATAAAATCAACATAATTATAATAATTATACGAAGGATGAAATCGCGTATTCATATGAAAAATTTAATGATGTGATTTACAAATATGATAAAAATCATTTTCTTTGTATCTTATAAATGTGATTAGACTATTATATTTTAATGGCGCTAAAACTTATCAATGGTACCTCTTTCACTTGCCAATAGTGACCTTTAATTGTCATCAATAAGCTAGGTAACTTTTCAAATATTATTTTTCTATCTTAAAATTCATAAGTAATAAGTAAATTAATAAATAATGATATTACCTATTAAATACTAAATTCAAATAATTAAAATATAAAATAGAATATATTAATAATATAAATATGATATACATAATTAATATTATAGAGTTCTATTTTATATTAAAATAAATATATTATTATATAGAGTTCTATTTATTATATTTAGCATTAGAATATTATTATATCAAATATTGTTTTTCTGATCTCTAGTAGACCTCTAAGAGTTCGTTTGAAAGTCCGTTTGTAAATACACTGCTAGAAAAATGCCATTTAGCGATGGAAAATCCATCGCTAAATGGCTATTTCCCATCACTAAAAAGATGGTCGCTAAATGGAAATTTTCTGATGGAAAATAGTCATTTAGCGATAGATTTTTCTGTCGTTAAATGGTATTTTTCTGGTAATGATAGTTTTTACTCAGTTCAAGGCAAAACCTAGGTTTTGGAGAATAAATTTTACGGATTCCAAGGCAAAACCTATGCCCTGTTTGGTACGCGGAAATGATTTTGATGGAATTGGAAGTAGAATTGGAATTGGAAGTGGAAGTGAGATTAAAAGTATGTTTGTTATGCTGGAAGAATTGAGGTATTGTTTTAATTTAATATTTATATTTTATAATGTGAAAAGACTAATATACCCTCAACCAAAAAAATTTCTGTCATCGTCGCTCATCGACTTCGCCTTCTTCAGCCCCTTCTTCTTCTCCGGTGCGGTAGGGAACCATCATAAAAAATCATCAAAAAAAATTCCGGCGATTTTCTATTTGATCCTCTGTTCCCCATATCATCAAAATCAATCTCTCCCAGCGAAGAGCATCCGCTGCCTCTTTCCAGAACCCGGAGGCCTTCACCTGTGCTTCTTTGCTCCAAGTTACATCGAAGGTGTACGACTCGAATCTCCTTGACCAACAGAAGCATAAATGGGCATGGACGACAAACCCAAAGCAATGTTACAATCCTAAAGTGACAAGAACAAGCTTTCTAAGCTTCCTAAAGTGAATGCTTGAAGCCCGCGAAAAGGGAAGAGAAATGCAGGTCAATAGGAGATTCAATGAGTTATCTTCCGTGAACCAAACCCACTTTGATAAGAAAGAAGAGTCGCTCACGACAGTGGGAGAGAGACAATGAGAACGATCGAAAATTAAAAAGAAAAAAGAAAAAAAACTGGATGCTCTTTCCTATGTTCCCCATATCATCAAAATCAATCTGTCCTGTTGCCGTGAAGATAGTCGAGGGCGCAGAGGATCTCTGCCAAGTAGAAGCAAATGACTGCAGGGAGAAGGATCTGTATCTCTCAGCGAGCACAGTTCCGGGAAGGGAAGGGAGGAAGGGGTGGGACAATTGAGAAGCTGGTCGGACTCGATGGTTCCGAGAAGGGAAGGGAGGAAGGGGTGGGACTAATGAGTAAGGACCTGGATCTCCCAGCGAGCACGGCGATAGGCGTCGAGGGTGGTGGGGTGAGAATTGCCGAGGACCTTGAGAGCAAAAGGGGAGACGGCGATCGTCGGAAGCGTGTTGGACGAGGACGATGATCAAGGGTACAATAGTCTTAAAAAAGATGGGTTCCATGGAACCCATCCAATTCTCAAGGTCTGATGAGGAACCCAGTTCTAACATTTTGGTGGAAGTGGGAGTTCTTTAGAATTGGGTTCAAGGCTACCAAACAGCCCATTATCTCATTTCTCACTCCAATTCTATTTCCATGGGTTCAGTTCAAGGCTACCAAACGAGGCACTAGGTTTTGAAAGGTGATTGTGTTTAGAAAATTATTGGCTTGTACGAAGGCAAAAGGTAAATAGGAAATAGAAAAGAGAAAAAAAAAGAAGAAAGATAAAATTTATTATAAGAGAGTGTGCTTTGACAAAAAAATACTTTTTTAAAATCTAGGTTTCAAATATAGGTTTTGTTACAAAATCTAGATTTTGAAAAATGTGAGTACTTAACAAAATCTAGATTTTGAGGCATAATATAAGTTTTACCACAAAACCTAAATTTGGGTTTGTGACCCCAAACGAGCCTTTAATTAGTATTCAAACCCACATGAAGTTACCATCTTTTAGAGAAAGAAGGACCAATTGATCTGGTAGGACTTTTCCTCAGTGTAATTTTCTCTTTCTCAATTTTATTTTTGGGTACACTATGATTCATTTTTTAAACATAAGTGGCAACTATTCTACGTTGGAAATTTGCTGAGGTGTAGGTGAAGATTGATTTTTTTTTTTTGATGTGGCTCTTTGATAGTAACATAAACACCGTAATTGAAACTTACATCATGTACGTACGCATAGTTGACTCCAACTGTGTTAAACTTAAAAAATCCTTGCTAGCAAATCCTAATCTCTGGCCTGAAGTTTGTTCAAGTCTTGGCTTCGTTTCAGCAAAGACAGACGCTTTGGTGCAAGGCATTCATAAATCAATTAGCAAATCGTTAGCTCATTTGCGAATGCGATAGAACGCCTTTATTTAAACAGAGATAAAACTCATTTCAAATGCTTATTTCGAAGAGAGTAAATTACAGTAGGAAAATAATTTTCATCAATAATCTAAACGGTCCTATTATTAATCTGATCTTATATATAAGATCTCATTTGAAGTATAAGAAGCTATCAATTTAATTTTGAGAGGTTGTGCAGTAGATCACCCCTTCATGCATGTAATTGACGTGATTGGGAAATTTCTTCATAAAGATTGACAAGTTTATTTTTATTATAGATCTCGAGAGCATTTAGAATATGCTGACTATTTAGTTAAATTATCTTATCGTATGCTTGAAATCTTTTGTATCTTTCATCAACCTTCACCTTTATAAGCCCTTTTTATGGAATTAATGCATGTATTATTAAAAAAAAAAGGGTAAGGAGCAGAGGCACTGCATGATCCTTTGTCATATGAGCATCAAAAGTTGACTTGCAAGTTATATGTGAAGATTAATAAATAATAATGATAATCACCCAACACTTCAACCGGTAAATTGTTGTAACTTAATATGTAGTCTCGTATTTGAATATGGGTATGTAACTTAATTAGTCAGCGGTTCAAATACATGGTAATAAGATTCAAAATGATACTAGTCATTTTATGAAAATGTTTAACCGGTAAATGATAACATTGGTTTTTTTTTTGTCCAGAAGATAACATCGAATCAATTCAAAACTTCTAAATAATATTACTCCTAAAAAGAATTTCAAAGTAAATTTGTAACTAACAAAGAGGGTGAGAGGGGGAAAAAGAATAGGTGCAAACTGCGGAAGAACGAAACGATAAGGTTAGTTTGGTCATTTCATTACGGACTACTTGAAAACTGAAACAAATATAGGGTGTGTTTGGATAAGCGGTGGGAGAAGTGACTTTTTGGTAGAAGTTATTTTGGAAAAGGAATTTTGAGTAGAAGTTAAAACTGTAACGTGATTTATGTTTGGATTAGCGGTGTAAAAGTGACTTTTGTGAAAAGGAAAAACTGTTTGGATAAATGTTGTAAAAGTGATTTTTGATAGTAAATTATTTAAACATTCATGAATATCATTAAATTCTACGTATTTCTATATTATTTAAAATATTATGATAATTTTGAGAGACGTTGAATAAGAGAATCTGATTTGCATACCGGGTAGGATGTCCTCTCCTGATCCATGTTTTGAGAAAAAGCGTTACTCAAATTAAGCCATTTGTAAATGCTGGCCTTAGAGATTTATCTTTAGAGGCATTAGCTTGTGTAAATATTGCAAATATTGCATTCAAAATCACCAGAAGCATCCCTATCACAATCTGCAATCGCTTCAGAGGCAGAACTCCACTTTCCCATACAAGATTTACCTTCAGAGGCATCAGCTCGTGATGCAGAATCCTCAAAGTGCAAGTCTAAGGCCATTTTTTTTTCTTTTTTGTGTCACATTGCAGTTAGCTCGAATGCTAGAATATGAAAAGTACAAACATTCAATGTAAGCATCATGATTAACTAATTATACAAATGTCAGACAACAGAAATCTCAGCAAACACATACTAACAAATAACATGTATTATTGAGACAATGGCAGAAAGCAATTTCAAAATATGGAAAGCCATACATTAAACCAGTTATTAAAAACGATTTATCAATCAATCTGATTATTTAATCAATGCATACTTTATCTTTGTATCAACCGGTCATCAAAAGACCTGCAGAGTCCTCTTTGTATGGAAATCTGCAACAGCTGAGTCAAGAAGAATCAAGATTAATCATAAAGAAAGTGAGCCAATATCATGAGCAGAACGAACGTGCTAAAAAGAGAGAGAAGTTAGCAGCGGTTTAAGAATCCATGATTAGCACAGAAACTCATCGGCAACAAAAGATCCTTTTTTTTTTCCTTTCCTCATGAAGGAGAGGGATATGTACATAGGAAACTTCTCATACGAATTTTGCGGGAAAAAGACACAGTTTTACTCTTTTCGACTATAAGAATAGAAAAAAAATCCGATATAGAAATTCCACACACCTAGAGAGAATCATTCCACAAAGTTCAAAAACGATGTGAGCCTAACAAGAGAGAGCAGGATAATTGGATACTTACAGAGAGAAATAATGAAGGGACTGTGGCTATGGCGGCAATTGGAAAGAAGAGACCAGGAAGAGGGCTAGGAAGCTCGAAATACAGTGAGCTGAAGGGAAAGAAACAAGAAATGAGAAGTTATTGAAATGGAGTGAGAGAAAGAAGAGAAATGAGAAGTAGCTGCAAGTTGTTCTGATTTGTTGAGTGAGTCTGATACCCCCAATGGTTAATCAGATTCACACCTCCAATGCTCTCTAAAATCGGTGGCGCAGAACACCTCTGCAATGAGCCCGGCGATCGTGGTGAGTTGGTGCTCTGGCCTTGCAACCTCCCTCCCGCCACCCTCGTCCAGACTCCCACCGTTGCCCCTCGCCTCCTGTGACTCTAAGAAGGAACTGGAAGATGCGATGGCAGTGGAGGATGCGACAGAGTTGCTGGAAGAAGGAGAAGAACAGCTACCTATGACTGGAAGAAGGAAAATAAATGCCTCACCGTGCCGCTTCTCGCAACCGTGAACATAAGTCACTTTTGGCCAAAAGTCGCTTTTGGAGGAGAAGGCATTCTGCCTCAACGCCAATCCAAACGATGACATCAAGCCCAAAAGCGAGTTTAGACCCCAAAAGCAACTTTTACACTCCTGTACCGCTAAACCAAACGATGCCATAGCCGTCGGAGCGCCTCCGTGGACATATTCTTTAATTTTTTTTTTCATTTTTTTCTCCTCTGAAAGTGGACGTCGAATCAGATTCAGAGCATCAGCATAAGGTTTTTTTTTTTCTGTCGACAATTGAAAGCCACTAATTTTCAACAAAAGAAAAATGGAAAGCCACTAACTTCTCATAAATTCACTCTCTCTCCACTCTATCATGTAAACAAGTAAGAAACGAAGAAGGAAAGAACTTGGGCGCTTTAATGGCGAAACTGGTTTCCGACGTTGAGATTTCAAACCAGGTGGTCAAAGCCGAAGAACACGAAGCTCACCCCTACGCGTTTCATGTCTCTGGTCCTCGCAATCTGACAACCCTTAATTGGAGAGACCTCATCAATTCTAGTTGGTATGTACTTCTAATTTCCCGGATTTGATCTCAATTTAACGTTTCGATTCTGGATTTGACTAGTTCTTGGGTGCTCTAACTTCGATTTTCACCTTAGTCCATGAACATTGCTTCTGTTTAAGCAAATTCGAAACAGAACAGTTGTGAGGGGTTTCTCAAGATCTGAGCAGAATCGGTTTTCCCTTGCAAACGTTGCTTCGAAACCTTTTCAAAATTGTTCTCGTGTTTTCTTTTGCTTCATTTTGATCCGATTCTTTGGATTTAGCAGAACCAGTTTTGAGATATGAACATATGGCTAAAAGCTTTTCAGATAGTTGCCCACTAATTTTGTTTGCTTACTAACTTCTTCTGATTGAAGTATCTATGAGGAAATGAGAGAAGGCAAGAAAATTGATGAACTAGGTTAGATTTCAAATCGAGTTCAGTGGTTGTTTGGACTATTTCGAAGATCGATTATCTAACCAAGATGTATTGTTGAACTGGATTTCCAAATATTTTTGTTTAGTTTATATGATGATTGTCCTTCTTTGTTTGGTTAATTTCTGTAATTGATTTTGAAGGCATAAAATTGGCTTATCCATCTGCTAAAAAACTGTTCTAGCCCTTAGCTGCTCTAGCACTTAAATATTCAGGTTAGAATTATTACGACCCTAATTTCCAGCATTTCCTTAACTGTCATCAAGAATTTAATGTGGTAATTTCCTATTTGGATTCTGGGATAAGTTTACCTTACGTGAGTGAATATAGTCCAAGGCAAAGACAATAATAAGGGGTTGAATTTTTTTTTTGGTATGATCTGTTTTCTTAAGTATTATGAATCAAGTAATTGAAAGTAGTTGAACGGATATTATCTTTTCTTGATACTTGGAGATAAGTAGACATTGCAGATAGTAGAAATCAGATATTGTTTTATAATTAAATATGTTCTTAAATTAAAGTAATTTAATTTTAGATTATATGATAAAAGTCTAAAGCCTGTTCAATTAAAAGCCTGTGTGTTTGGATAGCTGGGAGAACGGACACAGATTCTGAGATAAATATGTGAGAGAATCTTGTCTCGGTAAGAACAGGAATGGCTTTTGATTAGCCGGACAGAGTCAATGTCACATTGTTTCACAAAATACTTTAAGCATTCTCTAGAACTACATGAAAACACAGAAGAGTTTGAATTTGAAAACAATAGTTCATTGTATTAGTCCACAAGCTTCTAACTATTGATTTGTTGTCCCTGTTTCAACTTAAAAGAACAGAGAAGTACCATTAGTATAATCTTGTGCAATAATCCCCTGACCTTTGGATTATAGTCAATTTTGATTTCTGGAAAACGAATTAGAAGAGATAAAACCTTTGGATTAACAAGAAATAACTGATTAATGCATTGTTAGGCCGATTCCAAAATACATAGATCTCTGTTTCAACAAGAACCCAGAATTTTATATTTTTATTCTTCCAATAATTCAATGTTTATTATCACCAAGGACCTTTTTCACAGGAAAGATCCGAATTACAAAAGAACAGTGATAGCCTGCTTCATCCAAGCAGTGTACCTTCTAGAACTAGACAGGCAAGAGAATCGATCACAATCAAACGCCCTAGCGCCACATTGGTGGATCCCCTTCAAGTACAAGCTCACCAAAACCCTAATCGACGAACGCAACGGGTCAATCTTCGGAGCAATCTTCGAACGGGATCGATCCGCTGCCATGGCCGATTTAGTCATCATCAGACCCAGCGGAGCCCCCAAAGCCGTGATCACACTCCGAGGAACACTCTTCAAAGGCCCGACCCTCCGCCGTGACATCGAAGACGATCTCCGATTTCTCGCCTGGGAAAGCCTCAAAGGATCCGTTAGGTTCAGCTCAGCCTTGGAGGCTCTCAGATCTGCGTGCGATGCGTATGGGAGCAGCAATGTGTGTGTTGCAGGCCATTCTCTAGGGGCTGGTTTTGCTCTTCAGGTCGGAAAAGCTATGGCCAAAGAAGCCATTTACGTCGACACACACCTGTTCAACCCACCTTCGGTTTCAATCGCCACGAGTTTCAGAAACATGGGAGAAAAAGCCGAATTCCTCTGGAAAAAGGTCAAGAGATCCTTTGTCTCAAACTCAGATCCCGAGGATGATAAGAACAATCCTAGCGGAGGCCTCAAATCCGGATCCGGATCGAGTTGATGGATGACCCGTTTAACAAGCTGGAAGGATTCGGGTCGATGGGTTCCGCATTTATATGTGAATAACAGTGATTATATCTGTTGCTCTTATACTGACCCGGATCATGGTGGGGATGATGGCAAAGCAAAAGAAGGAGGAGACGGAGACAAAGAGAATGTGAGGCCGACAAATGGCGGCGGCGGCGGGCAAATGGCGGCGAAATTGTTTGTGGTGACGAAGGAGAAGCAAATGTTTTTGGAAGCTCATGGGTTGGAACAATGGTGGTCCAGTGATGCGGAGCTCCAATTAGCTATACATAATAGCAAGCTGATAACAAGGCAACTAAAGTCTTTGTATAAAGGGAAAGGGGAAGCTCAATTGAGATATTATTATAGTACATATTAATTTGATTTTTTTTTTTTTGGATTTTCTTGTTAGTGAAATAACTCGTTTTTTGCTTGTATACATATAAATTTTTCTCTCAGGTTGAACTTGTTTTTGAGGGGTAAAGAAGCTTACCCAAACACCCACTTAGTTGGCCAAAGAAAGGGAGTCAAGTTTTAGGAATGATAATTGATAAGCGCACAAAAAAGGAAAACAAAAGAAGAAGAAAGGGTTTAAAGGGTTTTAAGATCGAATTCTGAATGCCTTCCCTCTAATAAATTCCAAACTCTAATCAATACTACTGTGGAGCGAGAGGAGATCATAGAAGTCAAATATTGAGACTAAAGATCGCATCCATAAAATTTCTGTAAACTATGATATCATCTAGATGTAATAACATGATTCTTTTGATTATATTTATAAGTCATTACTTTTACATGCTTCACCATAACAAACAAAAATCTTTAAAACTTTAAAACTCGGTTAATCTTGTTTTAAAATTTAACATGCTACACTACTTTGCACAAGAAAGTAACGGGCACGCAGTGTATCTTTATTAGTAGGATAACAAAATCTCTCTCTCGTAATGAATAGGATCAGAGAAGAGTGTATTAATTTTATTGCCTTCAAGGAAGCAGTATATAATTATATATGGGGAGGCAAAAGATAACAATAAAAATGAACGAGGTAGAAGGACTTAAGAAGGACGCCTCATTCAAGTGTTTGTCTTTTTTCTGCCTCTTTCAGATTTGTCTTCATTCTTAATTTTTTTTGTTTGGTTTAAGAAATTCATTGACGGATAATGACAAAAATTAAACTAAAGAGGATTACAGTGATAGACATCAACCATTAATCAATAATCACTCCCAAATAATGAAAGCTGATTGATTGATGCTGATATGTGTGTGTGTGTGTGTGTACTGGAAATTAAAACTTGGCCTTTTCTCAGCTGGAAATGAATCTCAGATTATGACCATGATGCTAACTTGTTATTAATTAATCAACTCTCTTCAGACATTTGAAGTCCATTGCCTGATATACACTCATCAGAGTTTCAGATTATATTCTACAGAACTGTGTGTGTGTGTGTATATAGCTCTAATCACGAACTCACGACATCTATATAAATATATTTAAGCACACATGATCAATATAATGGACAAAAATAAACTGGATTTTTATATACAGAAAGAATACGTTTAATAGAAATACATGCAGTCTCTGATACGATGATGGGTTCTGTGTACAACAATCGAAGGTATATACATATGAACAGGCCAGAAAAAAAAGGAAACTCAACATATTAACAAAATTATACATCAACATGATAAAAGTCATTGCCCGTGCTTATGTCGTACACACACGGCTAATTAATGAATGAATCCTGAAAATTAAAGTAGTCATAATCGTAAACGCTGATCTCTGGTGGCGGAATGATCTGAGCATAAAAGGGATCAGAGATCATCAAGGGTTGTTGTTCAACAACAACTTGGTGGTGATTATTGTGATCATCATCAAGAAGCAGTGACTCCAGATAACTAATCTGATCATAATCAAACGCTAATATATCTTCAAAAACTGTGTCGTTCACCTCCTCCGATACTTGCACCATCATCTGGTCACTAATATTGCTTCTGCAGAATAATCCATCATCAAGGTGGTGGTGGTCTTCATTTTCTCTGTACATCACCATGAGTTCATCAGTATCATTCATATTATTATTATCTTTATTACAGAACTCTTCAGATGAAGTAGTGGTCGTCGTCGTCGTTGGTGCTTGATCTGTTGAACCCGAGGGTTCAAAAGTGATCAACTGAACCTCCTGATGAAGATGAAGATCATCATCATGAACTTTGGAAGGAGATGAAGTTATTGAAGAAATATTAATACTTCCATTGTCGTTGTTACTGCTGCTGCCTGTAAAGTCTTGGACGAGCTGCTTGAAGTTTGAATAATCGGTGATGTAAACCTTAGGTTTCAGATCGTTGATCAAGCTGTCGAACTGATCTTGAAGATGAAGATGATGTAGATGGTGGTGAAGTTTACTGTGACGATGATCTTTCTTCGATATCTTCAAGGATGGTTGTTTTTTAATCACCGATCTCTTTCCCATGATGAAGATTACGATGTGGGTCTGATTAAACCTAGGAAATTATACAGCCGGCTCTCTTGGTTATCTCGGAGGGTTCAACCAAGGAGTACGTCTTTATATATAGATATATAAATGTATATGTATTTTTGTGTGTATGTGTGTATTTATTTGCGTGCGACTAGAGATATATTTGAAGATATGCATGAAAGTGGGAGGAAATAGGAATATGAAACATGATTGATCCATAAGATGCTGAAAATGACGTTTATTCGCTTTATATTTTATTTTATTTATAATTACAATTTACAAAACCATATGATCCATCTTTCTATTTGAATTTTCGTCTATATTGTATATATGGCCATAGTTCATACTCCTTCATGTTCCCATTACAAGAAACTTTATAGAATGGATGAGTAATTCTTATAATAAGCAAGTGGGGTATATCAATTCCATTTATTTTAGGATAATCCCATTTAAATTTTGATAAACATGTAATTAATGGTTTTAAATTACTGGGTAAATTTGAAATTTTTATTTTCAAATAAATTCAATGAGTTAACCATCTTTCGTTAGTTCTGGTTGGAGTTGTCTTGTAACAAGGATTGAGGGGTATTTTATTTAAATGGTTTAAAATTTTCCATTTTATAATTATGTTTTAATTTTAATCTACTTATCTTAAATATATATAGACTTTAAACTATCTTTTGGCCAATTTAAACTAATTAAAATTTTAAAATATAGTATATCTCATTTATTTTTAATAAAATTATAACGCTTTCTGTCATACGTTATTTAAAAAAATGACTTTTATTGCATACCATTTTATTCTAAATCTAATCATAAATATCTTTAAATTATTAGTGCGCAATGAAACGCCGATTGATTGATAGAGTAATAATTAAATAAAAATTATCACACAAACTCAAAGTACATTTGAAAGGTCAGGCCATCCATAGAACGTTGTTAAATTATTCTACTTGGTAATCTGTTTCTTGGTGTGTCAAATTAAAAGTAAGAGAGTCCATGGAAAGGAAAATGCTAATTTTTGGATTAACGTAGGAGAAGTAAATGTTGGTCAATTCAATATGGTTTCCAGGAATAAAAATAAGTTGCAATTATAGGATATTTAATAGGAGGGCATGAAGGGCACGCAGTTCACTATTTGGTTAATATATATAATTATTTAATTTTAATAAGATAGTATCAACCAATTAATATTGTTTGCTTTGCCATTAATTAGCATCTATATTCGCAGTTCACACACATATATAATTGGATTAAAAAACTATAATTAGACTCAGCCTGAGGTATTAAGAAGATCCAAGCTCTTGATATATACATGTTAATTAGGTCAATAATCATGTTTTCTCATGCATTTCCTATAGCTTATTTCTCCTCAAACATGCAGGGCAATACCTGTTTGGGATGGAGTTAAAAAAATATATCCACATAAATCAAGATAAAATTATTATCACATACTTATCATTTTTTTTACCGGAGTTTATTTACCAATTTTACCTTTAACGCTTGAATATGACTTTTTTTTATATATCTCTCCTCTTCAAAGCTTCATTCTTTTGGTAACTACATCCATGTCTTCTCATTAAAATCGACAATTTCTTTAATTTAAAGTAGATATAACGAGTTAATCATTATATCTTGATTTTAAGGCCCCTGATGCCTTGCATTACGAATAGGTGGAATTTCATTACCCTTCCATACATAGTAGGACAAGACGTTGGACATCATTCACTGTTTGATTGTGTTTTCTAGGTGTGCATGGTTGAGTTTATGTACTTTTTTAGCTTTAACCAACAGAGGTTGTATCTAGCAAGAGGGATTAATCCCTTCCAATATGATGAATCGATGTTTAAATCTCTACTAAAAGAGATAGTCACATTTAATGTATGACAATACATTTAATAGAATTACTTCTAATAAAATAATACATGTGCTTTTAAAAAAGGAAAAAATTCTTTAGTTTAAGTTATAAATTTAACTTTGGCTTCCCGGTTAACCTTTTGTTATGATTTTTATCTTACTGCAGCAAAATTATCTGCTAAAATCATAGAAACACACATAATGAAAATGATTGATGGATTGATTTGCACACATGAGCTTGAGATCAGAGTAAATAACCCATCATGCACGCAGACACAAGAAACAAACAGACGTTAATTAGCTGTATTGTCTGAACCCTGGCGAGCACATAGTCTCACTATCAAGTATGTGTAAATCAATATATATATATATATATATATATCTTATTCATACACACACACACACACGATTTGCTTTTTGTCATTAGCTGTCGATAATGTGGAGTGTGGACCACTCATTATTAGGTTGTGCTGCGATTGTTGAAAATGTATAGCATTTCTAATTTGAAAAAATAAAAGAAAATTCAATGCTTAATTATATTAATATTTGAGATTGCTTAATACGTACGAAACAATGTTTGCTAATTAATTGGGGCATCCTATATATGAGATGTACATCACATATAACCTTGAAGAATACAAATAACTCCTACAATCTATAACCAATTGGTCTTGCCTTAGTAGAATGAGCTACCAATTCATAACGTAATGAACTAAAGTTTAAATATATCCATCTGGAGAGATTCTCACATTTAGTGTTCAACAATGTTTCAAACAAGATTACCTTCAATAAAAGAATCAATGTACTTTAGAGAAAAATAAACCCTATAATGCTATACATTGTGATGTTCAAAGTAGAAGACTGTCATCTGTATTAGCAATGTTGTTTTCTTAAACAATCCGAATTAGTGTAGGAAAACTGTCATCTGTATTAGCGTTGCACATGGAGTTTAGTGTATTTTCGGCTCTTTTGAGTGACTATATAGAACATTAATGATATTAATTTCTTTTATCTTTTTAATAGGCCGCTTCCATGCATGTGAGAAGGCTCTTACAATGGATCCGACATCAAGTGGGCGCGTTGTTCGTCAATTCAAGACTTTCCTGCTGCACAAACTGCAAAGAGTATATTACTAATTTTGTTTGCTTGCAATTTCCTGCTCTTTTTTTTTTTTTTTGGTATTTTCTTACTTCTTATTGGTGTCTATGTGCTACTGACAAAGATGCGTTCCCTGTGGATTTATATCTTAAGCATTAATCTCATCAATATTTGCTTTTGCTTTTTAAGTTTTCAATCAGTAAAATTCGTTAGAATCAGACAAGAATTATAACCGTAGTTATTTCTAATTTTTTTTCTTGGAAATAAAAAAATTGACTGCAGGAAAGGGAATATACTAAACAGTTTACTAAAAGAAGTGATACCAGAGAATTGCAGTCGTGCTATCAAACATTCTATGAGCAACATGTCCGGGATGGTGAATTTACAAAGAAACCGTGAGGGTTCATCTTAAATTCTGCTCTTGCAAGCTCTGTCAATGATGGCAGTTTTTGGTTTTTTCTTTTTGCTATTGTCAAGGGCTTGTAGTCCAATGACACTAAGCTCCTCCTTTAAGTTTTTTTTTTTTTGTGGAATTAAGTGATGCTGTTAATTTACCATGTCTCATTCTTCTCATATTGCTATTGAAGAGAGGAGACGGATAAGATTCTTCAGATTGCCACTGTCTTGTATTGTGTCCTGAAGGCAATGGTATCTCCAAAAGATATTGAAAATAAGGTTCAATTTTTCTTGATTAATTACTGTGAGTTTATTTCGTAGGATACTAGTCAGGCATTGTAACGACTCATATTAAGGATGTTCTTTTATCACCAGACAAAAGAATATGCAATGGATGTTGAGAAGAAAAGGGGACAATGTGAAAACTATAACATTTTTCCATTGTATGCTGTCGGTGTTAAACCAGAAATTATGGAAGTTCCTGAGGTTTGTATGTTTGAAAGGACAAGCAATGATAGTTTTATATCTGCCAGAGTCATAGTCTCCTGGCAGTTTAACCTTTTGCTATGCTTATCTTTTATTTCTTCTGAAAATGTAGATCCAAGCAGCACTTAATGCTCTTCACAAGGTGGAAAATATTCCAATGCCCTTAATTCATTCAAGAAATGATCCCTCTAGTGCTGCTTCGAGAATGCCTATGGAGAGATTCAAAGAAAGTAATGACATACTTGACTGGCTTTCTTCTGTTTTCAGGTTTCAGGTAATAAATGTTTTTTTCTTTTTTCTTTTGGTCTTGGTTCTTCTAGGATTGGAAGTTGAGCTGTTTAATTATTTAGGAGAGAACAAGGACTAAATTTCTTTTGTTTCTTTCTTTCTTTTCTTAATAAAAGAAGACATCAATGGGAAACAAGAGATAAAAACTTTTGAATATATCACTTATTTATCAATGTCATCTATCATCTTAGCACTGTATCTTTTCATCTCAAGAGTCATTAAAATTTTGCAATGGATCATAGGACTGTATCATCCTTCTTGAGTGATTCAAAATTGTGAATTTAATTCAATCATAGGTTGATTTCTGCTTTGTGCAAGTTTTCGAAAAGAAGTTATGCGACAAGTCATTGTGGATTGGTAAATGAAATTACTGAACATTATCCCTGGGGATCTAATTTTTCTGTTAGAGGCATGTATTTTGGGTTTGTGGCTATTCTATGGATATAATTCAGTTCCCTTAGTGTAATGTTTCTTCCAGTCCTTAAATGTCCTCATTGTTCTGATCAAATCTATGATGGTTGATGATTAACTAAATGTCAATGTCCTAACTCTAGCACAAATGATTTTCTGTTCCATTATTAGAAAATATATCGCATCAAGCTTCCTGGTTCTCCAACAGAGATTGGTGAAGGGAAACCTGAAAACCAAAATCATGCTGTTGTATTTACTCGTGGAGAAGTTTTGCAGACCATAGACCTGAATCAGGTAGCTTTGCCTGAGACATAAATTTAGGATGCATTTGATGCTCTGTAATTCAGTCTGCTTATTGTCATCTTCTCTTTTATAGGGACAATTACTATGAAGAAGCTTTCAAAATGAGAAATCTATTGGAGGAATTCCATAGAAGTCACAGTGGGCAGCGGAAACCCTCCATATTGGGTCTAAGAGAGCATATATTTACTGGAAGAAGGTCAGCCTATGACAATGTATTAAATATCAGTTGAATAAACTTCTTTTTTGTTTGGGGGGGGGGGTGTGTGTAACCCTTAAACCTGTATTTTATGGTTAGTGACCAAAGCCACTCAAAATGAAATGTTTAAGTTATCAAGTGAATTTGTTCTATTAATATCTTTGGCGTGCCCAATCACATGAAATCCCTTGGGGATTGAAATGCGGACAAAACACTGGACTGTCGTGCTTTGTTTGGGAAATTAAGAGATCTAGGTAGCAACAAGGAACAAACTCTAGACCATTAGGTCCAAGAGTCTTTAACTGATGTTAAGAACCATTTTAGTTAATAATTACATAATCAACTAATTATTACATGATCAGAGTGTTTCATCACTTGGTTGGTTCATGTCAAACCAAGAGACCAGCTTTGTGACCATTGGTCAACGAGTATTAGCAAATCTTCTGAGGCTAGTACCAATATGCTTGTCTATAACTTTGAATTTGATATTGCATGTTCATAACATGGAATAAAGATTGTTGAGTATTTGTCCTTGGCTGTCTCTTATGTCTTTATCATTTTCCTTCTGTTCCACTTGATCTGTGCCCAAAAGGGGCTGGGTAGTTGCTCGTATATCTTCAGAAAATTTTTAAATCAACCGTGTGACAGAATATACAAGAGTGCAATGCTTTTTTACCTTGTTGGATATTATTTATTGGTCTTCCTTGTTTAAGTTTTCTATATTGCTTAATTTACAGGGTACGATTCCATTATGGACATCCTGACATATTTGACAGAATCATTCACATAACAAGAGGTGGCATAAGTAAAGCTTCAAAAGTTATAAACTTAAGCGAGGATATATTTGCAGGTATTTCAAGGTTTAGCAGAAAATGTCTGATTGGTGGATGCAACGTGTAAGGCTAATTATTCTTATATTGGTAGGGTTTAATTGAACTCTTCGTGGAGGATTTATCACATATCATGAATACATCCAAGTTGGCAAGGCACGTGATGTGGGCATGAATCAAATATCACTTTTCGAGGCTAAGCTAGCAAATGGAAATGGAGAGCAAACACTCAGCTGTGATGTTTATCGGCTTGGACGACGATTTGACTTCTACAGAATGCTGTCCTTCTACCTCTCAACAGTTGGTTTCTATTTCAATAGCATGCTAATCAATTTAATTCATTATGGGAAGTCTTGTTATTTGATGGCTATCATTAATCAGATGTTGCCTTTTTGGGCACCTAACATGCTGCTTGAATATATTAATATAGGACTTTTGATTGGAATCTCTGGTGATTTTGAGATTAAGTTAAATCTAATTATTTTGAAGGAAGGCCAATTAACAACTCAGGCCCAAAAGCTATGGATCCATCACAAGCACTTAATCATGGCTGTCAAAACACATGAAGTACCACATCACATATTGATAATTCATGACAAATAAAGTTCATCTAGGTTGATATCAGCTCACTTAAGACCTTGTTCACTGTATGAACATCTTGAGGCTGGACCAAATTTATATTTCCAATCACAATCACTTCATTCGTCTGGGCTTAGGTATGAAAATAACACAACTTTAGTTGAATGATGTTTAACTTAACCTATTTTCACCTTGAGTGGTGTTATTGTATACTACTGTAATGATATATATGGTCTGGCTAAAATAAAGATATATATGAAAAGTATAGTTTACAAATCATGATTGATACAATGTACATCTAAATAGGTGGAACTAAAAAGATATTGAGAAAATAGAGGTCATGTATTAGATGGTGGGTAGACAAATGGCTATATTTGAATGTTATGATTTTTGTCAGCGTCTGAATTGTCTACTTGTTCTTGTATGGACGATTATACAAGGTTTTGAGTGGGGTTGAAAGAGGGATACGTCAAAGTCCAAACATGATTCAGAACACAGTCCTTGAAAAGGCCTTGGCAACCCAGTCTGTCTTTCAGTTGGGCTTACTGCTGGTACTGCCCATGGTTATGGAAACTGGCTTGGAGAAGGGGTTTTCGCACAGCTTTGGGTGATTTTATCATCATGCAGCTCCAGCTGGCCTCCGTCTTCTTTACCTTCCATCTAGGAACGAAATCACATTATTATGGAAGAACTCTCTTGCATGGAGGCTCTAAATACAGATCGACTGGTCGGGGGTTTATTGTATTCCATGCAAAATTTGCTGACAACTACAGTTTGTACTCAAGAAGTCATTTTGTGAAGGGCCTGGAGATTCTTTTACTTTTGATTGTATGCAAAGTGCATCAGAAGTCCTATCGTAGCTCAAACATCTATATGTTCGTCACCTTCTCAATGTGGTTTTTGGCCACTTCATGGCTGTTTGCTCCTTGTTTTTTCAATCCCTCTGGCTTTGATTGGCAGAAAACAGTGGGTGATTGGTCAGATTGGAAGAGGTGGATGGGGAACCGTGGCGG